>OX465096.1:12198687-12416187 GCA_949987625.1 Chalcis sispes
GAATAATTATATATATATATATATTATTATTACACGCTTAAAATTATAGTGTACTGTGACAAAAGCATGATAGTAGAAAAATATTAGCCTAGGGAGATAATTTTCTATGAGAAGATTTTTTGCGAATTAAGTGCGTATTTTCTCAGCGATCACGCAAACACCGTTGAATATCACAACTACATTACGCATCTTCGTTAAACGATTATTATTTTTTATCGATGTGACTTCGACTCCAGTTACCCGAGCAACGCGGCTCTATTACATATAAATAAACGTACAAAAAAAAAATAAAAAAATAAATAAATAAATAAATAAATAAATAAATAAATAAATGAACGGGAGAAAAAAAGAAAAGCAGAGCTATGGAAAACTGATCGACATTACTCGTGAAAGTACTCGCATAAAAACTCGACGATTGCAATCACCTAAGAAGCAATGATTTTTTGACTTTGTTAAAAGCTGATCGAGAAGTCCGATGGAAAATTCAAAATGCATAACGTGCATAAAACATGTTGCAAACGTTTTTTGTATGTAACAAAAATTTTTCGATGACTTTTGCTAAACATGACTACATTGAAAAATTAACGAGAATAATTTCAACCTCTTTGATTCTTATACGCTTGTTAATATTTTTTTTAGCGACGTGTCTTGGAAAACAAATCTTTTGTAAATATAAACGTGCCGTTAAATAAGCAAACTCGCAAGTACTTATTTGATAAACGACTAACAAACGCACTTTCAATAATTTTATAAAGACACAATGTAAGAAACAGAGACATTAACTTTTATACTATGTAAAACTTAAAAAAAAAAAATAATAATAATAATAAATAAATAAATAAATAAATAAATAAAAATGGAAGAAGAATTAAGCAATAAATTTTTTTAGCATATAGCATATAGGAGATTCTAAATTCAAAGATTTATTGCGTGACTTTTCGCGGAAAATTAATAAGTCGTTTTGATTAACGAACGCTCAAATAAATTATACGCAAACAAACAAAGTCAACAAGCACAACCGCTTCTTCGATGATTTTTCGAAATGCGCTCGTTAAGAAAATCGCACCTTCGATGCGAGCTAGTCTTCTAATTAATCCAAAAGAACGAAAATGAAAAACCGATAGCCTAAATATATATCTATCGCTAATGGAAGAATGTGTTATGTACGATAGGACCGCCTTTGCATAACACAATACATGCAACATATATATGTATATGCATAAGTAATTGAAACGCGACTGTGCTATCATCAAGGTTGCGCGCAATAAACGCGAACGAAAAGAAGCTGCGAGCGCTTGGTTTTGGTTTTCGTGCTCGATTGTTTGAGAATAATACGAAATCCGTTTGACTCGGAGCCGAGCTGTTACAACCGTTATGTTTTTTCTTCTTTTATTATTTCTCAAGCTTGAACAGTCAAACGTTGCGTTTGCGCTTACGACGAATAAAACGATGCACCCGCTGATATTTTTATTATTAAATTTAACCTTAGTAGCGCTTAAATTAATTGCGCAAACATCATAATGACAAGTGAAAATCAAAATGAATAAACGCGTAATCGTTGAAAGATTATATTACGATATTTGTTCACTCGTGTAAAGCCGAAACACATTATATATTACAAATAAATTTATATTATATATTGTTTTCTAATGAAAAATAATTAATAAATTTACTTTGTAAAAATGCTGCAATCAAAACAAAGAAACATTAATTGTATACGATTATAGTTGCACGTGGCTTTAAAAAAAGCTTTACCATACTCTGTCTCAAAAAGTACAACAATGGTTAAGAAGTAAGTATTTTTGTGTTTTCACTTTCGGCGAAATACATGTTTGAGAGTAAGATTTAATTATTATCAAATACTCGAGAAGGCAAGATTCGATATCACGTCAAAATGTCTTCGCGACCTCGTCATCGATCGAAAGTAATAAAAAAAACTTCATTCATCGACGCGCTGTTACCAAAAAATTCAGTCTCTTTCTCTTGTAGTCGAATGAAAATATAATAAAAAAAATAGTACAAGGGGCAATAAAAAAATTAAATTTGCTATAAATTTAACAAGATTAAAATGTAATAAAAGTACCGATATAGAAAAATCTTTCTGTCCAGTGTGAGGAGGCTATGTTGAAAGAGGAACTTTGAACGAAAATGGAGGAAATAAGAAAGGAGAAAAGAATAAGAATACGCGATGAAACGTGCGCTTGTCCCGCGAAGAAAGCGTCAAAAACTACATTACGTATTCACACATACACTTATATCAGAATTCTCTTAGCTCTTGTGTCTGACTGAATGTGACGTATTTACGAAGTAAAGTTTTCAATACAGGATTTTTTCACGGTGTTTTTTCTGTAGCGCTTAGTCGACTTTATAAGAAAAAAAAAAAAAAAAAAAAAAAAAAAAAAAAAAAATAATATAAATAATAATAATAATAATAATAATAATAATAAAATAACAAAAAAAATTTCGCGATATGTGTAAAACGAACAGAAAATAATGAAGCGAGAAACGAGATGAAAAAAAATATATTTAAGAACTTATTAAAAAATTGTTCTGGTATGTAAATTTTGTTGTGATTATTTTATCAAACTTTCTATAACTGTATTTTTAGACTAATAATTGCATAAAATGTTAAATAGTAAAATATGAACTTAATTAGACATATTCATTTGTACAAAAAGTAGTTTTACGATGTGCTAACGAATTTGCAGTATGATATAACTTAATGTAATAAATATAAATATATTAGTTTATATAAAATCTAAAACTTAAAATTATGATTTTATCAATGTTGATTTTACAAACGATATTACAAAAATTACTCAAGAGTTTGAGTATAGTAGTTGATTAAATGTTAAAATTTGATATTGTATTTTTAACCATCATTAATGTTTAAAATAAAATCACCAAGATTTTATTGCTTAAGAATATTCCATAATATCTATAAAATAATATTATTTAGCAAAAACTCAAAATCTTAAAATAAAATCAAAACACCGATTACAAATGCAATACTTGCAATATTAAAAGAATAAAAAAAAAAAAATACAACTGTTCAAAGTTCATATTTTACAATTTTCTACATTAGCGTGCGTATTATAAACTTTTTCTTCTAAGAAATAGAATATCGAGCGCAAGCGTGTGAAAGACAAAAAAAAGCGGGTTCGGGCTTTAAACAAATATTATTCAACAAAAGCGAAAGCGAAAGATTGAAAAAAAAAATAACGAAAGCCTATACATGAAACCCGCCACAACCTATAAGTATATAACATACCTGTATTACCTCGTGATAAAAGTCTCTGTTGATTCGATGTCGTGTTATATTGATCCTCCTAGCCTTTTCCCTTACCTCTCCCTCCCTTTCCTCCCTTCCTCTCCAATTTAAAAATGCAAATCACTCAATAATACTTAATTCTTTTATATTCAACTATAAATGTGACGTAACAACGTTCGATAATTGATGTTTTTAGCGTATAAACTTAAACTTAACGAGAAGCGAGCGAAAAAAAAAATTAAAAATTCATCAAACAAGTTATTAATTCAAACGGACAAATATAAAAACAGTAAAAAGTTGAACGTCCGAAAAATAATGCGCAGCTACACATTGTACATGATCTTATTAAGTAAAACGGAGATCAGGGAGTTTGATTTCCCTGACCGTTTATTAACATATAGGGTATACCGGATACGTAATTATATGAAAATTAGAAAATATAGATGAGAGGCGATGGCTACTCGCGATCGAATGTGTTGTGCACTTGTATTTTCAGTATACATAGATTACTCTCCAATCGGCAATATATAGAAAAAATGAAAAAAGTTTTTCATGACGCGCATTCATATAATATACATATATAAAACTCTTCGAGATGTTTTTGTAACGATAACTCATCGCGATATTTTTACAAGCTTGATCCCTCTGTAACACACGATTGAACAAAATTGTTCATATCAAATTGAAGGTATTATCATACATATTGTAGACACTGTTTCGATGAAGGAAAATTTTTAATTTTTCCAAGAAACAAATTGTAAATAAATATTGCGTGTGTAATTAAAAATTTTATAGAACTCATAGCTAAAAATTACACAGATTTATATTATAAATTTTATAGATTACGATCTAATTTTAATATCGATAATGGAAAAGTTGAGTGACATATTAGACTTTCATAAATATACTATATATATATATAGTTTTTCTAAAGTATATTATACTTTAATGGATAAAAAAAAATAAAAAGACAAAGAAAAACAAAAATAAAGTAGTTTTCTATCGATTATTTACGATAATTTAAACTTACTTCTATCTTGAATTTTTTTTAAAATAAAATAAATTTACGTAAAAAAATTGTTATTATTAAATATTTTTCAATATATATTCTACATCATTAAATATATTAAAAAATCTAATAAAAAAAATAGAAGAAAGTCAATCATGGCGAATGATTTTTCACATTCTTCATCTTGCGTGAACGTTAAGTCAATTATTTAATCAAAATTGTTCGTATTTAAAAATTGATTGTCCAAAAAGATATACAGATATTAATTTATTCTTCAATCAACTTTCCAACATTTTCATTTAATTATATAATTCATGTGCAAAAGTTACTTTACATCAGTATTGAAATCTTAAAAATATATTTACGTGTACAATTGAAATTGTTCCTTTAACAAATAAATCAGCTCTGAACAATTATTGTTTAAAACATCGATATGCTCGCAGAATCGAAATTTTTGCTAGTCAGGGAGATAGATATCCCTTACTAGCTCGAATATTAATTCTGCTCTTCCTTCTTACCCCGAGCCTCACGACAAAGTATTTCTATACAATCAGAATTTCACAGACAAACGCCTGCATCGAGTTTCTCTTCATTGAGATGAAAACATTCCTAAATTGCATCGTTTAGCGATCGTTTCGTTAAATTTTCTAACGACGACGACTATCAACTATTGGCTTTTTTATCACATATAATATACGAGGTTTTTGACATCAACGTTTCGAAAAATAAGCAAACGTTTACGTTGATAAAACATACCGAATATTGCTATCGTTAATGTTCATGTGAAAAAAAAAAATAAAAGAAAAACTGAAAAACTAAGAGAGAACCACCGAATTTTACGATATTGCATTAATGTATCGTCTAGTCAACGAGAAATTAAAGGGAGATCTGCGACATTATATTTGTAAAATTTTCTTTTTCTCGAATTTGTAAGTTGATTCGTGATAAACCACATAATGTAAACATTATGGACGCGGCGACAATAATGGCGTTAAGACGTCCGTGATTAATACACTATATATATATATATATGTATGTATGCATATATATACCTGCATATCAAATAATTAAGGGAAGTATAGTATATACAAGTATTGCGCAAGAACAAAAACAGATGAAAAAAAAAAAAAAAAAACGCTGCAAATCGTTGAGTACTACCGAGGCGCGTATTTAGTAACTTTAATCAGAGACTTTGCGATTCCATTTGTAACAAAAATAAAGAAATAAGAAAGAAAAAATATTGCAAAAGAATGAAAACGTTGTACCTATGTATACACCTATCACTGATCATTGATTAATCTTAAAAAATACAATGAACAAAGTACTTTTCTCTTTCTATGTGATTTCTTCGTCGATGAAAAAAAAAGAAAAAAAAAGTATGGTCAGTAATCAGTACGGAGTCTAATAGACCGATAACACGTCTCGTGAATATTGAAAACCTCCTCCAGAAAAAAAAATTTTAAAAATAAAAAATCGCCTGCGACATCGTGTTGAAAAATAATATAAAAGAAAAGAAAAAAAAAAAAAAAGAAAAAAAATGAGAGATCGACGAGGATTTTTGGCCTAATCTATGTGTCACATCGATGTATTACCTATCTTTATCTATTTACCTCTCCATCAGTTTGCATAATATCTAAATACAATATGCAACTGTGAAAGTTATATCTGTGTAAAAGAGAGAGACACAACATATAGATACATATATAAAAAAAAAAAAAAACTTATAAAAGCTGATGTATCAGTAACTTTGCAATCACTATTAACTTGTGTGTAGCATGGCGTATATGTATTATAAAGATCGCTGGAATAGTCAAGGTATGTATAACAAGACACACAAATACACACATATACACGCTTGCGCATGCACACGACGTGCTCAGAACTTCACGAGCTTACACACGTTGATACACAGGACGTAAACGGACTATCGGTCACCTAAAGGTTCATTCTTAATGGGAAAATCATGCACTGTGTCCTGTAACACTACATATACTGTCGAAAGCAATGAGAATATATACATATATATATATATATATATATATATATATATATATATATATATATATATATATATATATATAAATCACGCTGCTTTGATGTGTCATAGATATCATTAAAAACGGTTAAAGTGCGTATATTTACTATCAATTAGTACATGATCATTTATCCATCGCTACAAAGATGATAAATCTGTTCTGGATGTCGTTCTACAAAAATATTACCAAATTTTTGGTGCTTTAAACTAAAAAATATTCAAAACTATCGATTAACATTCAGTATTAAAAATTAATATTCTAAATTTTATATATAAAATTATCGGAATACATTGTATTTGTAACAAATACTTTGAAAAAAACAGTTTGAATATAAAGTACAATCATATAAATGTAGCATTCAATATCTTATAAGAATTGTTGCCGTCGAATAATTATAAAAAAAAAAAAAAAAAAAAAAAAAAAAAATTGTCTACGTAAACGTATAAAAATCTTATAATTTGAGTTTAAATATTCATAAAAGTAAAATTTACACAAGGAAATGTAAAACTACTCTATTACATTTAACCACGCCCTTCCTCGTAAAGCACAACGGCATTACTAGTAGTACAGCAGAGAAAAACTGTTAATTATTTCAATGGAAGCTCGCTTTGAATACAACGCGATAATAAACAAGATCAGATAACGCGTCTAATGAGGAGATTTCTTTTCAAAAGGATAATAAGCTCGATAAATATCCAGGGAGAAATGTCCAGAACACATTTTCATTTTGCGCGAGAATAAATGTAAAGTTCTATAACTCTTGAAATTACTTTTCTAATACAAGCGATATAACAAAAAATAAATAAATAAATAATAATAATAAATAAATAAATAAATAAATAAATAAATAATAATAAACAAACGAAAGAAAACAAATAGAGGGAAAAACAAAAGACGAAAAATTAACTATCGAAGCAAACCTCCATCATTGTTTGAGCACACATATTAATGCACGATCAACAAAAACGCGAAACGTATCACACAGACTATAAGTAAAGATGACGTTAACAAGTATAAAAACAAACAAAAACAGATTAATAAGTAAATCTAATAAACCGAATCATTGCTATTGTTGTATATGAATTATTGAATTATAATTACGAGACAAGTAATTAAAATATATTGTCAGTAAAATAAAGTACGAGATTTATGATTGCTATAATTAATATCCGTATTTAGTAACGTTGGCATAGAAGCTGAATTCCAAATATCGATTGGACAAATTCTCTCTTTTCATTGATTAATTGTAAAGGTACATACGTGTAGACGCGAAACCGTTTAACGGCAATTATATAACAAAAAGAAAAATTAATAAAAAAAGAAATACATTATTACAATTAAACTTTATATTTCTACTAAGTATACTTAACAATATTTATATGCGTATACATACACATATACATGTATAAGAAGAAAATGGAAGTTTTTTCCATTTCATTGAAAATAAATGAAATTTAAGAAAAAAATTTGAAAAAAATTTACATACACATGTATACATGTATGTATATGCATGCATGAAGTAAATATATCTATATACACATGTGTATAATAGTCTATAATTTTTCATATTGTTGTACGGAATTTTTAAGTTTATATTAAAATGTTTTGTGCATTTATAAAAGAATAATACAGGATTATCTTTTATTTAATTTACCTTTCCTCTCCAAATCCCGCTTGTTGATCAACGATTAAATAATTTTGAAAAAAATGTCCAATCCAAACCATAATATTAATTGTATTAAAATCGAGATAAATTAAAGTCTACATAATGTGATAAATATTTATTGTTTTTATTTTTAATTTTAATTTTATTATTATTATTATTATTATTATTATTTTTTTTTTCACTTTTTCTTATCTTTTGTTACATCTTATAAAACGTACTGCGAATGTTAAAATCCAATTTATTGGCGTCGATTTTAATTACGCAAAAAAATATAATCATATTCTCGTCGATTGCAATGCTAAACACTAAAAACTTTATTAAAGCCTACTTTATTTCTATAACAAAATATATAATTAAAAATGACACTTTATACTTTATTACCAAAATAAATAAATTAATAATGTTATCAATCTATTAATTAAAAAAAAAAAAAAAAAAAAAAAAAAAAAAAAAAAAAAAAAAATGCGACGTGTCCCATTGCAATCTTTAAAGAACATGTATTTGCATTTATAATAAATTAATATTTTTGTTAACAATATCTTTCAGACATCATTGTAGTTTTCGAAGAAAAATTTTATAATTTTCTGCATCAATTCTTTATGCACGTTGTTACTTATCGTAACAAAAATTGGAAACTTTAATATACATGTATTTTATTTTTCAATGTTAAGCAAATAGTTTACTTATTAACGCAAGTACATGTTAGTATAGTTTGAGACTTTTTTGAAAAGTTTCATTTTGCAAGAGTCAATCCACGAATAATTTCTGAAAAACACTGTAACTGCCTAATGTGCAATTTTTGCTTCAATTTTTTAAGACGTATATAAGATTGAACGCTTAAATGCTACATACTTCCGTTGAACTTTTAATTTTTAATTAATAAACTTTATTTTAATTATAAAATAGAAACGTGATTTAATTATATTATACGTCCTATGTACAAATGTTTGCATTATCAATCACTTACGATTAGAATCGTATCTTATGCAAACCATCTGCAATATCAATTTTTTTTTTTTTTTTCAAATTAATTTCAAAAAATTTTAATCTTAAAAAAATAGATCATGTGACATTAAAGAAAATGTACTTTTTAAAATTAATTATAGACAATAATTTTTCATTCTTTTAAATGTTCATACTTTTAAATTACTTTCTTCATATTGTTCTTCTTTTTTAAATAAAACAAGATAAATCAAAAATACAATCTAATATACAGACTTTTGGTAAAATTTATGAAGATAAAACTATTCACATACTTATAAAGTAAAGTCAATTAAAGAAATACTATTAATGCTAAATTTTATTTAAACTATGTTGTTTGCTCTTACAAACTCGTCAAATTAATCCTTATCTTAATTTACTTAATTTCAAATTCTGCATTTATAATATTAACAAGATGATACTAACCATTTTCTTCTTTGCTCACTTTCTAATTAAAAATATATTGCAAAAATTAACTGAAAATGTATTTTTTGATTTTATTTTTAATAAATAGTTTAGATAAGAAAGGAAAAACAAAATGTTTAGTTTCATCTATTATTCATATAAAAAATAGATATAACGCTGTCTACCTAAAAAACTAATTTTACCTTACAAGTCTGATTAAATTTAACTTCATAAATCTTATTCCTCATATTTTTGTATACATCTCTACAATTTTTGCTCTGAAGCAATTATCATTCATTACTTTATTTTTATCTTTTATGTTTTCTCGTGATTCTTCAAATAGTGAATTTTTAATGCTCTGAGATTTGGGTACTTAACTTTACATTTTGGACAAACGGTATTAGTACAATTCTTAACTTGATAATTTGTCAAATCTATCTCAGACCACAAAGTATTTTTATTTACGCCAGATTGATAAATAGCCTTATGCGTAGACAACATGTGTTTTTTCATTGCAACCCTGGAGAATGTGTGTCTACCACATAAATGGCAATTGTATATCAAGTTTGTATGAGTTACTTCGTGGTTTTTCAATGAATCGGCACTGCTAAATACGAATTTACATCCAGCCAAGGAACAAGGATATGCTGTATTTTTAACCTTGTGTTTTTGAACAAAGTGTATCTTCAAGTTTGACACTCCAGGGAACTGCTTACCACATAAATGGCATGAAACCGTGCCTTCGGAGCTTGTAATCTGCACGCATTTATTTTGCTTCAAATTAGATTTATTTCTTTCTCCGATAGGCACTTTATGCACAAGTTGCTTGTGCCGATATAATACGCTCATGTTAGGGAAAATCGTCTTGCACGTATGACAAGTAACGGATTTCTTTTTAATGCTTTCAGACGCTTGACTTGTTACTTGATAATCCGCATCAGGTTCTTTGTTAATTGTCTGCAGCCTCATGGAGTCAGGAGGCGGTTGGTGCACCAGTGCTGTAGTCGTAATTTTCTTCGCTGGCGCTTGCATCTGAGAATGCATCTTTCTTCGTACCGCGTGCATGTGGCAAGATGAAGCTTTGTGTCTTCTAAGCGATGCATCGGTTGAAAAGTTTTTCTGACAAGCACGACAAAAGTGCCGTTTCGTTTGGAGTGACTGAAAATTCATCATAGTCGAAACAGGCACAGTTTTATGAAGCTTCTTATGGCGTAGGAAGAGTTTACGATTACTGTAGTACTTGCCACAAGTATCGCAATGGAAAGACTTTTTTATCGTATCAACGCTAGTAATGACATCATCATTACTTTTGCTATTGCTGTTGTTGCTAAGAATTGGATTTTGCAAATGCCACTTCATGTGGTTCTCCAAGGATTCCTCATCTGAGAATTTATTAGTACATAACTCGCATTGCAGTTCGCTTGTGAAAATTTTCTCTGGTTTGTTCCGAGCACAATGAATGTCCCAAAGATGTTTTCGTAACTCAGCAACGTCAGTAAAACGATCGTCACACACTTGACATTGTAACTTTGCAATGGCATTTAACTGCTTCTGCGGTGGATTATTCGGAAATGATTTTCTTGCCTTTGCTGGCTTCTCGGACGAATTTGCTATTCTCATTGTAAAGCCAGGGCCGCTCAACATATTCTCGTCTAAACTTGCATTTTGATCCACTTTGAGCCTGTAAGTAGTCCGAAGATGCCACCCTCGATGAGTTTTAAGTGACTGCTTTTCCCTAAATATTTTGCCGCACAAATCGCAAGCAAAACCACGAGAAGGAATAAAACGGGGAAAGGAAGGATCTGATTGACGAGCAGCAACCGCTTTAGCTCGTTCAAAGTGATTTTCCTTGTGAACATTCTGACAGTGCTGAATCAAGTTACCCTGGTAAGTAAACGTCCTGGGACATTTTGGACACTGCATCAGAGGCTTCCCAGTAATGGAAGATACTTGAGATTGCACTATAGGCTATAAAATATATTTAACTTTGTAATTATCAGTATTTACAACATATTATAATTTTATCAAACGTCAAATATATTCCATATCATAAAACTTAAAATATAATTACTATATCTAAGATGTAAACAAGCTTATAAGATGAATATTTGTATTCTGTATTCATGTTCCATGTTCATGCTTCAAATGTTCTACTAAGTACGGTGAAATGATGCAAATACTACATAAAATTTCTAAATATTTCTTCTTTATTTGATGAATTTCATTATTATTGAAGAAGTCCCGATGATTCATGAATTGACTTAAGTAACCATATGAGTTTTAAACGTAATTCAAAGAAAGTTTTATTTCAATGTAAAAGGAGATTTATAATAGACTTGAAACAAAATTTTTGAAAAATGTAAACTTGGTCCAAATGATTATTTGTTAAAAGCAAAGTACAAAATCATGTCAAAATAATTTCTAAACATTTCAATTTCATAATAACAATATAGGGAATGTTTAAGGAATTTCAAATTAGTTTGAAAATATTAAATTTTGCTGCTATTTAATTTAATATTGAGACCACTTCATAGAATATTTATACATTTTAATGTATTATTTTCCAGTTATAATTAAAACCAGAAAATTAACATAAACATACAGTTAAAAACAAAATTTGCAAAAAAATATTTGTTTGCATGCAAAAAAAATGTGTGAATGTGTATTCATGGGTGAGTATACGAAATAAATTTAATAAAATTATTAGAAATATAGTTCCTACCTGTTCAATATACAGTTGCTGTTCTTTTTGTAGCTGGTGTTCTGTATTCATATGTTTATTATAAGCTTCAAGAGATTTGAAACGTCGCCTGCACTCATCACAACTCCAACGACGTCTCATTGAGCTATGAACATTTCTTTGGTGCCTTTTCAAATTTGCAAGATTAGAGAAGTTCTTGCCACAATCATAGCAATGATTAAAATGTGCACCAGTGTCTGATGTAGCAGATGTGGAAGATTCATTTAAAGAAGAACCTTGAGAATGACTATTATGATCATACTCAAGACAGGAACTGTTAGCGTTTTGTTCACTTGGATCTTCAATTCCGTGATCTTTCATATGGATTTCCAAAGCTCCAGAGCTACTAAACATACTGCGACAAATAACACAAGAGTAGATTTTTACTTTGAGGTGGAGGTTACGATGCTCAGTAAGCTCAAGTTTAGTGGTAAAATCTTCACCACACAATGCACAATTGAATGGCTTTTCAGTTACATCCACTGGATTAGTTGAAGAGTTCATCGGATCCACTTTCATTGAATAATTATTATAAGGTTGATTGTCTTGTATTTCATCTTGGTTGGTTTGAACTCTGTGTGTTTCATGATGACTAAGATAGTCATCAGGTGTAGCAAACTTTTCTTGACATGTGTAACAAGTAATTTCATGTTTTTTATGGTAGTGTAAAACATGATTGTAAAATTTTTTATAAACAAGGTATGTCATATTGCAATGAATGCATTTATATGAAGTTCTAATGTTTTCTGGTAAGGTAGAACACAGATCACGATGCTTAAACATATTGGGTTTATGCTTATAAATCATACCGCATAAATCACACATATGATTATGAGCCGGATCACCATTAACATATGGTCCAGATTGATTAAAAACAGATTTATGAGAAGATGCAGAGTCAACTTTAGAAGCTGGTGTAGATGAATTTATTGGTTTTAGTTTTGGTGGAGATATTACTGGCTGATTAAGTTGCTTATATTGTTTATCTGCATGCATGGCTAAATGAATTAAGAGCTCTTTTCGATTACTGAATGATCGCAAACACATGTTACAAGTGAAGTACTTTTCAAAACCAACTTTTGGAACCACTAGAGCAATTTTCATTGCGCATTCAAAAGAAGCACCACAATGTATTTTATACATAGATCTATCAGAAAATTCAGTTAAGCAGGCAATACATGTAAATGGTCGCAAATCAGGCATATGTTGTCTAATATGATTCAAGGTGTGTTTTCGATCAAAAAAGGCTTGTTTGCAGGTATAGCAAGAAAAAGTTTTTAACTGACTAATAAGATTTTTTTGAACAGGTGTTAAAGGATCAGTTTTTATCATTTTTTCAAATTCTGCATCTTCTGGATCAGTTTCATTCTGAGTATCAGCGCCATAATCTACATTGTCTAGGTTTTGAGAAAGTTTTGATTTTTGATTTTTTCTTGAATGTAAATTTGGAGGTTTTGTAAGATCCTTTTTTGGCAAATTATTAATAATACCGTGATATCTAGACATGTGCTGCATATACGAATATTTGGAATGCAAATAAATTTTACAATGAATACATTTTTTCTTAAATATTCGAACTTGTCTGTAATGTGTACGAGGTCCTTGTCGCATTCTTTTTTTATATCCTAATCTCTTTGTACCAAATTTTTGGGTTGAATCAGCTTCCATAGTCCTATCATTAACTGAAGTATTTGTAACTGCTACAGCCATTGGATTGATTAAAAGTTCACCACTATTTACTGATTCAACATCTATATTAAAATCATCTTCATCTTCTGTATCCAAAGGTTCATTTTTAATTTGAATCGAAGGAAAAGAGTCTTTATCTATTTTTTCATTTTCTTTTTGTGATTCCATCATAATTTGAGAAGATGTGTTTGTAAATGATGTTAAATTATTTTCAATATTATTCATACTAATAAAATTGGTAATAGCATGACTGACCTGTACAAATGTTGCATAAATTTAAAAAAATGTTAAGTATAAAGCATAAAAAGCAAACTTATAAAATCTTACATTAGTAGAATCATTTACTGTCACTTGCATATCATTTGAAAATTCTTCATCCATTGGTTCTTCTTTTACAGTTACTGCAGGCTGAAAATAAATTTTATTTTATTTATCTAAAATATAATTAGTAAAATAATATTCATATGAGTATCTAGATATTTATTTTTCAACATTCAAAAATTTTAATAAATAATTTTTTTATGACAAAGTAAACTGAATATTTTAAATTCTATGAAATTAAATAATATCGAGTTTACTAAAACTTACTTGAATAATTGTACTTTGCTTTGATAACCATTGTTGAAGTTTTTCTTGTGATTTTAAGCATACATCTTTGTAAGTATGCCATTGATTTATATTTTTTATACAACTTGTACATACTAATGTTGATACTTTATCATTGACTGAAACCTATAATATAAAAAAGTAAATGAAATAGATTGTCTTAAATTTTATAAAAAAATTTACAATTTTGATGACATTTACAAAAATTAAACATAAATATCAAGATTATTCAACATGTCGTAACTATATTTTGCAATTTAGTTTCAATTACTTTAAAATTATTGTTACGACAAACATTGGTAAACCAATTTCAATGACAAATTCAAAAGCAAGACATGTAACAATTGCCACTTATCTAAAAAATTTTCTATAACATTCCACAATAAGGATTACAATTTTCAATACCAACCGGTAAATGATGAGTGACTCATTATGGTAATAACAAAATTCAGCACCAAGTAACCTCTCTGTACAACTACATAACCTTAGAAGGTTCATATGCAATATTACGCCGATATTGTACCAATGGTAAAATATATAAAAAGCTAACAAGCAATAATTTTGGAATTCTCCTGAAAAATAATTTACAACAAACCTGTATTGACAAGCAGGCTCGTATTTTTTCAACGAAGGGCACGGATACATGGGGTACGCCAAAAATTGAAGACCTCGTTTGTTCAGTTGTAAGACATAATCTACAGGCATTATCTAGCCCGCTAATCTCCACAACGTCATCCATATTATTTTCTTACAGCAATTGTTACGTTGAATCCAAGGAGACGCCGGGTGGACGCTACTCCGGGACACGGCTTCGGGAGACAGCACTTGAACAGACATATAAGACTCAAGTGTAACATAACTCGGAAGTTCCATTCCAAGTGTTCCACCGGTGTCCGTTTTTTTTTAAATGTTGTTAGTCAAATTAAAAACTTTTAAATTAGATATTTTCTATTTCTTAAAAAGCTTCTAATTTCTATTCATAAATTATCGATAAAAATTTAAATAAGCATTATAGTAATTACCATGTATTACAAATTTAAATTTAAAAAAATTTATTAATTTTGAAAGTCAAATTTATGTGTGCACTTCCGGCATTTCAAACTTCTTATTTAATAGCCGTGATTCTCATGAGAGACGCCGATAATAATGCAACGAAATTCCAATCGAGTAAACATACAATTGTCATTCGTGATTATATTTAAAATTAAAAGTATTTAGTATAAAAAATGTATAGAATAATTAAAAAAATATTTTGAAAACATTTTGAGCAACAAAAATAATTAAAATTTATGCTCATTTAAAAATTTTTATTTGAACAGTTTCATACTAAAAATAAAATTTTATTATGTAATGAATAAACGTTTACATACTTTTTTTTAATTTTTTCATTGTTATAAATATTTTATCTTATATTATTATAATTAGCATTATTTATGATTTAAATAAAAAAAAAAGCATTATTTGCTTTAAAAGACTTGTTTATATGTAAACATTCAAAGTTTAAGCGTACCAACAAAGAACGTGATTCGCAGAAGTAGTCAAAAAGTCATAACGATCAGCGTTGTGAATTGTTAGACGTTACTAATTATATACAGTTAAGAATTGTTTAACAGAATAAAATTATAAAATAATTTATAAAAAAATTTGAAGGCAATTATAAGCATGAAAAATAAATATATTTTAAACTAATATGTTCATTTTCAAATATAGCGCCAATGTATCTAATAGTAAATTATATTTTCGATTTTAACATTATCATATATTAAAAATAAAATTGTTTACGATTTAAATAAACACATACAATAATTTATTGCAATTTTTTCAATTTTATGATCATTTTATCTATTATTACTGAGTTATTATCATTTATATTTTAAATTGAAAAGAATGATACTCATTTCCAAAGTTTAATTTATACGCGAACGTCCAAAAGTTCAAACTTAATGACAATGAACGAAATTCGCAGAAGTAGATGAAAAGTCATAGTGATCAGTGGTTCAAAATGTTAGACAAGATAATATTTAAAGTTTTGTATTTTTTATTAGAAAATATTAATCAAATAACGTGTAAAGTAATTTAAGAAAAATTTTAGCATTAAAATAAAATATTAATTAAGTTAAAATTTTCTTTTGAAAATTATTTATATAAGATGGTGTCAACGTACCTTTTAAGTGAGTAATACATTTCCTATATCAACATTGTCATACACTAAAAATAAATATTTTAAGTTTTAAATAAAAATTTCTATAAATTTATAAAAATTTTCTTAATTTTATGAATATTTTCTCAATAATTTTCGCGATTACAGTGATTTAAAAAAAAAAAATATTTACTTTGAAAAACTACACTATGCGATTGTTCGAAAGCTCAAACGTAACGGCAAAGAACGAAATTCGCAGAAGTAGATGAAAAGTCGTAGTGATCAGTGTTTCAAAATCTTAGACAAGATAGTACTTAAAGTTATGAATTTTTTATTAGAAAATATTAATCAAATAATGTGTAAAGTAATTTAAGAAAAATTTAAGTATAAAAATAAAATATAAATTAAGTTAAAATTTTCTTTCGAAAATTTTTTATTCAACATGGCGTCAACGTATCTTTTGAGCAAGTAATACATTTTTTATATCATCATTGTAATATACTAAAAATTAAACATTTTTCAGTTTTAAATAAAAATTTACATAAATTTATAAAAATGTTCTCAATTTTATAAATATTTTATCAATAATTTTCGTAATTACCATGATTTTTAAAATAAAATTGAAAAAATAAATATTTATTTCGAAAGACAAATTATACTATGCGACCGTCCGAAAATTCAAACGTAACGGCAAAGAACGAAATTCTCATAAGTAGATAAAAAGTCATAGTGATCAGTGTTTCAAAATCTTAGACAAGATAATATTTAAAGTTTTGTATTTTTTATTAGAAAATATCAATCAAATAACGTGTAAAGTAATTTAAGAAAAATTTAAGCATTAAAATAAAGTATAAATAAAGTTAAAATTTTTCTTTCGAAAATTATTCATTTAACATGGCGTCAACGTATCTTTTGAGTAAGTAATACATATTCTGTATTAACATTGTCATATACTAAAAATTAAATATTTTGAATTTAAGAATAAAATTTATATAAATTTATAAAAAATTTCTCAATTTTATGAATATTTTATAAATAATTTTCACAATTACCATGATTTTTAAAATAAAATTGAAAAAATAAATATTTATTTCGAAAGACAAATCATACTATGCGACCGTCCGAAAATTCAAACGTAACGGCAAAGAACGAAATTCTCATAAGTAGATAAAAAGTCATAGTGATCAGTGTTTCAAAATCTTAGACAAGATAATATTTAAAGTTTTGTATTTTTTATTAGAATATATTAATCAAATAACGTGTAAAGTAATTTGAGAAAAATTTTAGCATTAAAATAAAATATTAATTAAGTTAAAATTTTTTTTCGAAAATTTTTTATTCAACATGGCGTCAACGTATCTTTTAAGTAAGTAATACATTTTTTATATCCTCATTGTCATATACTAAAAATTAAACATTTTGAATTTAAGAATAAAATTTATATAAATTTATAAAAAATTTCTCAATTTTATTAATATTTTATAAATAATTTTCACAATTACCATGATTTTTAAAATAAAATTGAAAAAATAAATATTTATTTCGAAAGACAAATTATACTATGCGACCGTCCGAAAATTCAAACGTAACGGCAAAGAACGAAATTCGCAGAAGTAGATGAAAAGTCGTAGTGATCAGTGTTTCAAAATCTTAGACAAGATAATATTTAAAGTTTTGTATTTTTTATTAGAAAATATTAATCAAATAACGTGTAAAGTAATTTGAGAAAAATTTTAGCATTAAAATAAAATATTAATTAAGTTAAAATTTTTTTTCGAAAATTTTTTATTCAACATGGCGTCAACGTATCTTTTGAGTAAGTAATACATTTTTTATATCCTCATTGTCATATACTAAAAATTAAACATTTTGAATTTAAGAATAAAATTTATATAAATTTATAAAAAATTTCTCAAATTTATGAATATTTTATAAATAATTTTCACAATTACCATGATTTTTAAAATAAAATTGAAAAAATAAATATTTATTTTGAAAGACAAATTATACTATGCGACCGTCCGAAAATTCAAACGTAACGGCAAAGAACGAAATTCGCAGAAGTAGATGAAAAGTCGTAGTGATCAGTGTTTCAAAATCTTAGACAAGATAATATTTAAAGTTTAGTATTTTTTATTAGAAAATATTAATCAAATAACGTGTAAAGTAATTTGAGAAAAATTTAAGTATAAAAATAAAATATAAATTAAGTTAAATTTTATAATTAAGTTAAAATTTTCTTTCGAAAATTTTTTATTCAACATGGCGTCAACGTATCTTTTGAGCAAGTAATACATTTTTTATATCATCATTGTCATATACTAAAAATTAAACATTTTTCAGTTTTAAATAAAAATTTACAAAAAAACTTCAAATTTTCTCAATTTTATCAATATTTCATTAATAATTTTCGGAATTACCAAGATTTTTAAAATTGAATTAAAAAAAAAATTTTTTATATCGAAAGAGTAATTAATATGCGACCGTCCGAAAATTCAAACGTAACGGCAAAGAACGAAATTCGCAGAAGTAGATAAAAAGTCGTAGTGATCAGTGTTTCAAAATCTTAGACAAGATAATATTTAAAGTTTTGTATTTTTTATTAGAAAATATTAATCAAATAACGTGTAAAGTAATTTGAGAAAAATTTTAGCATTAAAATAAAATATTAATTAAGTTAAAATTTTTTTTTGAAAATTATTTATTTAAGATGGCGTCAGCGTATCTTTTAAGTAAGTAATAGATTTCTTATACCAACATTGTCATACACTATAGATTAAATTTTTTTAAGTTTTAAATTAACATTTACAAAAAAACTTCAAATTTTCTCAAATTTATCAATATTTTATTAATAATTTTCGGAATTACCAAGATTTTTAAAATTGAATTGAAAAAAAAAATTTTTATATCGAAAGAGTAATTAATATGCGACCGTCCGAAAATTCAAACGTAACGGCAAAGAACGAAATTCGCAGAAGTAGATGAAAAGTCGTAGTGATCAGTGTTTCAAAATCTTAGACAAGATAATATTTAAAGTTTTGTATTTTTTATTAGAATATATTAATCAAATAACGTGTAAAGTAATTTGAGAAAAATTTTAGCATTAAAATAAAATATTAATTAAGTTAAAATTTTCTTTCGAAAATTTTTTATTCAACATGGCGTCAACGTATTTTTTGAGCAAGTAATACATTTTTTATATCATCATTGTCATATACTAAAAATTAAACATTTTTCAGTTTTAAATAAAAATTTACAAAAAAACTTCAAATTTTCTCAATTTTATCAATATTTCATTAATAATTTTCGGAATTACCAAGATTTTTAAAATTGAATTAAAAAAAAAATTTTTTATATCGAAAGAGTAATTAATATGCGACCGTCCGAAAATTCAAACGTAACGGCAAAGAACGAAATTCGCAGAAGTAGATGAAAAGTCGTAGTGATCAGTGTTTCAAAATCTTAGACAAGATAATATTTAAAGTTTTGTATTTTTTATTAGAAAATATTAATCAAATAACGTGTAAAGTAATTTGAGAAAAATTTAAGTATAAAAATAAAATATAAATTAAGTTAAAATTTTCTTTCGAAAATTTTTTATTCAACATGGCGTCAACGTATCTTTTGAGCAAGTAATACATTTTTTATATCATCATTGTCATATACTAAAAATTAAATTTTTTTAAGTTTTAAATTATCATTTATAAAAAAACTTCAAATTTTCTCAATTTTATCAATATTTCATTAATAATTTTCGGAATTACCAAGATTTTTAAAATTGAATTGAAAAAAAAAATTTTTATATCGAAAGAGTAATTAATATGCGACCGTCCGAAAATTCAAACGTACTGGCAAAGAACGTAATTCTCAGAAGTAGATGAAAAATCGTAGTGATCAGTGGTTCAAAATGTTAGACAAGATAATATTTAAAGTTATGAATTTTTTATTATAAAATATTAATCAAATAATGTGTAAAGTATTTGAGAAAAATTTAAGCATAAAAATAAAATATAAATTAAGTTAAAATTTTATTTCGAAAATTTTTATTCAACATGGAGTCAACGTATCTCTTCTGAGCAATTAATACATTTTTTATATCATCATTGTCATATACTAAAAATTAAACATTTTTGAGTTTTAAATAAAAATTTACATAAATTTATAAAAATGTTCTCAATTTTATGAATATTTTATCAATAATTTTTGTGATTACTATGACTTTATTTAATTAAATTGAAAAAAAAATATTTATTTTGAAAGACTAATTTGTATATGAATGTCCGAAAGTTCAAACGTAATGACAAAGAACGAAATTCACAGAAGTGGTCGAAAAGTCGTGTTAATTAGTGCTTTAAATTGTTAGGCGTGATTATTTTTAAAGTTTAAAATGTTTATTGGATAATATTAATAAAATAATGTGAAAAGTAATTTAAGATAAATTTGAGCAATAAAAATCAGTGAAAGTTGAACTACGTGTTCATTTGAAAGTTTTTAATTGAATAAGGCGTCAATGTATTTTTTTCGTAAATCTTATATTTTCTATTTAACGTTTTAACTTACTGAAAATAAAATTTTCTTGCCTTCTTAAAAAATGATTACATAAATTTATTGATATTTTTTTATTTTTATGCATTTTTTAACAATGATTATTGTGATTACTTTGATATTTTAATATTAATGGAAAAAAAATATTTTGTAAGGTTAATTTAACATAGACGTGCGGATGTTCAGATGTAAAGTCCTAAACAAAATTTGCAAAAAGCGTGGAAAGTCGTTGCGATCGATGTTGAAAATTGTTAGACATAATTATATTAAATATTTAGAATTATTGATTAACTATTATAAACTAAACGATAATTTTAAAAGTAATATGAGGAAAATTTGAGCAATAAAAATAAATGAAATTTGAGCTATGTATATTTTTTTAAAAAATTTACAATTTAATGATAATAAATCTTTTTAGTAAGTGTTACATTTTCTATTTTTACCTAGTCATAACATTAAAATGTAATTTTATTGTTGTTAATGATCATTTATATAAATTTATTGAAATTTGTTTAAATGTCTGAGATTTATTTGAATATTGAGTAGAAGAAATATTAAACATTTAAATTTATTGATGAATTGATGAATTTCATGTAAGTTTCAAAAAGTTTTATTAACTAAGAATTTTAAGTAAACGTTATTTTTGTACTGGATTTTTCCATCTCATTTGAATATCTTTTTGCTGATAGTAGTTACGTTATATTATTTTTATGTATCTTTATAATTATTTCACATTGCTATACTAATATAGCTAGCATATTTTTTTTAATTTATAAGGTATATGAGCACCGTCTTAAATTAGTTTTAAATCTATCTCACAAAATAATATGTAGTTATATTAACTTATATTTTTGCTTATTCATTTGTGCAAATTTTAAAGTATTAATAATTTGTAGATATTGGAATCGAATATAAGTTTTTTATTGCAAGTACCTATTTATTTTGTGTAATGTTTATTTTGGCTCAGTTAAACTAATTTCCGAATAGAACATAAGTCAAATTTATTTGTTATTATGTTTTCACAATTTCAATGTAAATAAATAATAGGAGTAATCATAATTTAAATTTATATGATACTCTTAAATGTGTAGTTTTTTAATTAAATTAAAATATAATTAACTTAACAACTTTTGTGCAATTCAAATAATTATTCACAGAGTATGCATATAAGTAAATAAAAATGAAAATTTTATTTGAACAGAAATTATTTATTTAGCAAAATTTTTTTTTCAATTGTGAATTCTTATTACAAAAAGCAAAGCACATGAAAATTAAAGTGTTTTCATATTCATATAATAAATTTTCAATGCAAACTTTGAGTTTTAATTGTATAATTTAATTCATGAAATTAGTAACAGACATAAAAACTAAATGCATTTTTGTGATCAAAATTTTATTAGCTTTAATGCAGTAAAATTAAATTTTTTTATGTATACATGATACATAAGTAATATGAGATATTACATAAATGATTAAAAACTTTTTAAGTTTTTTATGATTTATCATTATATATTTAATTATATTTGTTGGTCAATGGTTCCTTTATTTATTTGACCATATATTTTAACATACAACGTTTGATTAAATTATGATTTTTGTGGTATTCTATTTTTTGAGCTTTGTGGGATTTGTGAGTGCAATTATAACTTATGACCCATAACACTGTTAACATAGCATTAAAATTATTCAATTAGCATTTTTATATACCTTTTGACATTGTCACTATAATTTTACTAATTAGAAATATGTAATATAATAATACTTATAAAGATCATCTTTATAATACATCAAATATAAAAAATAATTTCATTTATAATTATTGTGCTTTCATAGACATAAAATGGAATTAATATTATTTATTAATATCTTCTTGACTAATATAAATTCATTTGATGACCTTAAATAGATTAATTTAATATTATACAAAATTTAAGGTAACTTATTAAGCTGGTGTTCTGTAGTTTTCTTTTTGTGAATGAGAATGTTCGATTCATACAACTTATTTTGTAGGTATCTAAATATATCAATCATGTTCATTAAATAGCTTTGATTTATATACTTTTATATATATAACTCTCAATATATTCCTATGCAACTTTAACATTTGCATACCAGTGAGCTTTTGTTTATATATATATATATATATATATATATATATATATATGTGTGTGTGTGTATAAACACAAATATATATACATATATATATTTTTTTTCTACAGGAAAGAACACATATTCATTATTTGTGTATATAAGTTATTATATTTTTTCGCCAGCGAATTTTATTTATACATTCATTTTTTTGTATACTCTTTCATAAGGCCTTGCAAAAATAAAAAGGGAGCGTTTTACGTTGTTGACAGTCATGCGCAAGTTGAGATGTTTACGCGCGCGCGCGTAAAATTTGTGCAAGCGTTTCACGCACCCGACGGCTTCCGTTCCGCACTGTCCCTTTGTTTCGACGATTCGAATTTCAGAGACGCCTGCGCGCGACGGTAGCAAGTCAACTGTAGTATACTGCTCAGATTGATAGGCAACTGGAATTCAAACAGGAATTCCGTTGTGATTGATGTTGCCGAAGATAATCTTGTACGTTGAATCTCGACTCGTCCGTCTCACCACCTTCCTCTTTTTTTTCTCTTGCTTTTAGTTCTCTGTAATTAGTGAATTTATTTATTCAATTATTTAATAAAAATAAAATATTATCATCAATTGAAATCAAATAAATAATTCTTTCAAAGAAAATTTATTGAAATTTGAGTGGTTTTTTAAAATTTTTAAATAATAAAAAAAGATTTATAAAATTATCAAAATATCTTTTGTTTATAAAGACACATTAAGCTCTGAAAAATATCCTTGTATAAAGCACATTTTAAATGAACAAGAATTAGATAATCATTACTTAAGAATTTCATAATTAATGATTAGGTATGGATTCAAACACTCATCATTGAAAAATGCAAACTTCTCTATTTTTGGTTTGTTTTAAGCAGTTAATTTTTTTCTTTTCTTTTCTTTTTTTTTTTTTTTTTTTTTTTTTTTTTCTTCAAAATTGAGCGCGAGAAGCAATTTATAGTCTTTACTCGAGCTCGTGATAAGTGGTGCGTACGGTAGATAAGAAATTCTCAAAGTTTTCTAATCGGCTCGTGTAAACACTTACCTAGCAACCGCATGAAAAGCCAATTCGACATTAAGGCCGGTTTTGGCGGAGGTTTCCATAAAGGGCACCTTGTACTCGTTCGCCAATCGCTGTCCGTCTTCTCTTCTCACGACGCGCTCCGATCCGCAATCGCATTTGTTACCTGCGCACGTTATTTTGATTCTTTTAATTTCAGTAATTTAATTAATTAATTTCAGTTTTAAGTAATTTATGTTTACTTGGAGAATCACATATGTTCACTTTATTACTTATTTTTTGCGTTTAAGTATTTAAACAATTGCCATTCATAATTTTTTATTTTCTATTTTCAATAATATTTCTAATTTATTATTTCATAAAATAAAATTGTTGAAAATTGATTACGCAAAATTTGTGTCTTGTCGATAATAAAATATTGATATTATTATATTCTTTAAAATAAGTTGATAATGAATCATTAATCTTCTCAGGGACTATTTTTCTGAAAAATTATTTCACGCTTTTTTTATAACTTTAACTGTACATCAGAAATAATATTATCGGTGCAACCAAACCATAAAATTTTTTTTTTTTTTTTTGTTTTTTTTTTTTTTAGTGAATTAATAAGAAATATTACAATTTGAAATATTTCCAAATTAACTTTTTAGTGATATTCTATTTGTAATAAATCATTTTTCTTTTTAATCTCAATTTTATAATGAAGAATTACTTATATAATTTTAGATGCAGCAATAAAATATATTTATATTCTATAAAAATTTTGTAAAATTTTTTCAAATGCGATTGTCTTGAAGAAAAGCCTTGCTTATACAAGATTAATGTTATATTTTTCCTAATGAAAATATTTATTTGCTTATCTTGAATATAAAAAATATATCCCAAAAAATAAAATTTTCAATAATAAACACACAATATTATTTAAGAATAGAATATTCGAAAATTTTCAAATCAGGTAGAAACATTGTTCAATAGATGGCGTTGCTTTTCTCACTCGCACTAAGATTCGACCCGCGTTCGCGAAACAGAAATCGTGTGGCTTTCAGCCTTATTATGTTTCCTTGCGATTGTGACTTCAGAAACTAAGAAAAAATTTATTTTGCCGCGTATCAAACAATTCTTGTGTTTACTATATTCTATACAAAAACTTCATTTATTTACCTTAATGTATTAAATTATAATATACAAATTAGATTAAGTATTGTTAATAATTATTTAAGTTTTGCAATATTTTTTTATATTCTTATTCTTTTATCTTAATTAGTAATTTTATTGCTGTAAAAAGTGTTCAGCAACTCGTTCTTCGAGCCAAAATTTAGTAACTCAAAACTAAGTATTAAAAACAATCAAGGCAACAGCTGTTAGAAAATGAATATTTAACATTGACATTCGACAGAAAAATTTTCTATAAAATTGAAGAAAAAAAAATATTATGCACCACTATTCGCGAGCACATTCGTTAAGAGAGTATATTTTTGCAATTCCATAACACCCAGTCATCTTTTTCCCTTTCAATAAGTCACGTCCGACTTCTTTTCTGCATTTTTATGTTCGATAATAATAATAATAAGACGCGTCGTATGCCTTTCGCTCTCGCTAAGCGTGGCAATTATCTTTTACGTTCTCCGTTTTTTTCTTTCTCTCTCGGTCGGTAGCTCGTTCTCTAGTCGAGAGAGATGACCGCCAGGTATTTTTAACGGGCGACTCACCCAGCAGCATAATGACGACGTCTTCTTGAGCGTATTCTCGGATCTCGCCCAGCCAGGCCCTGATGTTATCGAAGCTCTGCTTGTTCATCACGTCGTAGAGCAGTAGCAGCGCTGGAAAGTTGTGGAGAAGCGAAAAGATAAGGAGGGAATAAGGAAACGAGGAGTAGTCTCGCTGGCGCCTCGGCTCGGCATCGATTATGCGCCGGGGTCGCAGTTTGCGATCATTTTGTTCGGAGATGGAAAGGTCATCGCGTCGTTGACGGCATTTACATAAGACTACGTATGTAATGGGCTCGTGTAATTATGCGCATACTCTCGTCGCGTGCTTAAGGTAAATACGTGCGCGCGAAATATACACCGACGCGAAATGCGTTGACGCCAATGCGAACGCCTCAATTATAAATATTTATTCACTTAATTGAGAAATAGAGCCAAGGATCGCGTGAGTTGTGATACGTGCAATTTTGTAAATTTTCAATATATTCAGCGCAATACCGATATATGTTATTGATATTAAACGCTACTGTTAAAGATTAACAACTTATTTATAATCTTTTTTAAAATTAATGTTTAATTACATTAAAAAAAATTAATTTATCGCTTAGTAAATAATATTTAATATTTTAGTAAAAACTCGATGTAATATTTTTTATAAATGGATGTGAAAATATGGATATTTTATATTTTATAATTAATGAAAAATTTAACAAAATTGTTTCACAATTACCCAACTGCTAAAAACATTCGCGGTGAAACTTACCTCACATCTCAAATTTCTCTTAAGATTAATCTCTAGTTTAATACATATCATCGAAAATCTCGTTAAAGTTTCCAGGTTTATTTGCAATGTGTACACGTATATATATATATATATATGTATCTCCAGGCAAGAATCGCGCGACAGGCTTTGCTAAACTTTACAATGGAATTAGCTGCGTTACGCGCTACTCAAAATTGATTGTTCTACCTTGCTGGTGTATCAGATTTCAATTCGTACAAATGTCAAAGTCGACGATGATGTCGACCAAAAATTACGCGATGATCTACTTTAAAAATGAATTTACTAAAGTTCTTTATTTACTTATTATATAAATTTACTTTTACAGAGATCTGTTCAACTCTTAGAGGGCCGGGATTTTAGAAATTTTCAAAATTCATTATTTGTATGAAAAAGTGATTGAAGGTCCCCAACTTAGACACAAACTAAGACTGAATGTTTAAGAGTCAAACCTGGACGCATATATGCGTCTTTCTGGCACCCATAACTCTAATGTTTTGTGTTAAATTTTTTAAAATTGAAAAAAAAAATTGTATATGCATGGAAGTGTATAAATAGGGTTTTTTTTAGATCTCTGATTATGATTCCAAAATCGAAATTGTAAAATTGAAACTGTTTGATCCTCTAAATATTAAAAATCCTAAGTATTTCAAATAATTTGAGTATTCGCCGACTTTCTAATCCCATGTGTTTATGTGTCGCGTATATCGAGTACGTGTGTGAGTGCGTGTGTGTGTGTGTGTGTGTGTGTGTGTGAGTGTGTATACTAATATATTCAAAATCAAAATTGAACGGAACAAACAACAATATTTAGTTCGTCATTTTGAATTTAAAAAATGTAATAATTATTAATAATAATTATTATTAATTATTTTTTATAATTGTTTGTTTCAAAAAATGTGTTTTTCAGTAGTTTATTTTCTGATGCATATATGCGTCATTCCGACCTTCTAAAAGTTTTAATAAGTTTTGTACGAACTATTTCGATCACTGATCGATCTGATTTTATCAAATATTATACAATTTCACATTCAAATACGCGAAATATTTTTTCGTTATTATTTTACCTTTTTTTTTACTTCTTAACTTAATGATCAAAAGAAAAAAAAAATTGAGAAGTTTAAACGACTACACGCTAAAAGGAGAAATAGGCTTTCCACAAGGTTAAGAATCCTTTACCATGTGCGTCACGATAGTAAGCATGCGTCACGCTTCGGAACCTTTCCTGTCCAGCAGTGTCCCATATCTGAAGCTTAACCTGAGTGTCGTCTACAGTGACCATTTTGTTCTGTAAGAAATGATACGTATTTAGTTTCGTTTCTAAAACCAAATATAATTTAGCAAATATTTTATATTTATGTAAATTGTAACGTTTAAATTACATGTTTCGATGCCCATTTAGTGATATAATCAAGTACGCAATGTTATAATATGTCATATTTACTTGTGGTTTATAATTTTATTTGAAAAAAAGGGTTTTTTAATAAGCATAAAGAATCACCCGAAAATCGATGCCGACAGTTGTAATGTAGTTTCCGGATAAAAATTGACCATCACGAAATCTCGTAAGAATGCAGGTTTTTCCTACTCCACTATCACCCAACAGCATTACCTACATATTTTACAATTAAAAATAATTATTTTTTAAATATTCCTACATCTTTGTAAAGACAGTCTTTGTGGCAAAAATATTTTCCTTTAACTTGTATCTTGAAGCATTTTGAATAGCTATTTAAAAACTAATCACGGCTTTTTAACTAATAAAAGTCATGAATAATGTTTACATAAAGCTTTGATGAAGATTAATGAAAGAAACATGATATTTTCAAAAAAGTTTTGAAAAGTTATTAAAATGTCCTTTGATAAGATTTTGACGCTTTTAAAAGTTATTTAGAAAAAAACTTTAAAATTACACTTCAAAAGTTTGTAAAATAAATAAAATAATTTTCTAAATATTTTCGGCATTACTAAACTTCAATATTTTTCATCATGATAATATTTTATTAAACATTTCAATTATATTAAATTAATATAAATATTCTATAAGAATTATCTATTTGATTAGAATCATAGTTGACTTAAATTTTTATATTTCAATGTAAAAACTATTTCTTTACTTATTAACAGAAAAATTTTTTAAATTTAAGATTAATTTGATTATTGAATTTCCTACTTTGTAAATATCACACATACAAAATGAATTTCCAATAAACCTTTTTTTTATTTGTTTTTAATTAAAAGAAGTAAATCGATGTTTTATTAAATATATTTAAGTATCTGAATGAACATTTAAATTTTATTTTTCTGTCAATTATGGAAAAAAAGTAATTGCAAAATTTAATAGAGAAGTTAAAATTTGGGTTGGAAAACTTATAATAAAAATCGTGAATTAAAGAGAAGTATTTTGAAGGTGTTGGGGAAGCCCAGGTAAGATGAATAGTCTAGGCAAAATGAATTTTGGCTATTTTTCACTGACAATAGATAACGCAAGAATTTTGCCGTATACAGGGTGAAACGTTATATCATTAATTAGATTTTAGTATCAGTCCAACAGTTAACAGGTGGTGCTGTCTTTCTTGTTTATATTCTAATTTTGCAACTTTCTATTGTGATATATCTAAAGTAAAGTATGTTATAAATATGTACATTATACTTATTGAAAATTATTTAAATTTAGTTAACATATTCTATTAGCATTTCTTATATCAAAATATATATTTAAAATAATAATAGCTTTTTTTTTTTTTTTTTTTTTTTTGTGTTATCCCAGGCAAGATGAATAACTATTTATTTCTTAAAAAAATATGTTTATTATTATCAATTTGTTAAATATTGTTCTATATTGATAAGCTATTGAGCTAATTTTAAAAAAAATTTTAAATGAACTTTTTTTTCAACTATTTAAATTTTATTTATTTCTTACTATTTATCCCACGTTAACCATCCTGCTCAGACTTCCCCTGTAACGGAATAAATTTAGCACTAGTTTCTTTATTAATAAAATAAGCATTTTGCATGAAAGTTGATAACAAAATTTTTTGAAACCATCGTATTGATTATTCTTTGTAAAAGTTAAAAGAAAAACTGATTTGCATTTTAAACATCAAATGAAAAAATGCTTATCCTCCATGAATAGTAACTTAGTCTAAGTTTATATATCTTGTTATTATATAAAGCTTGTCTAGTTACTCTATAACAAATTCTAAGCACCACAAAGACTATCGTTGAGTTGTACTCTTAGTTAAAGGTATCCGGCCGGCAGACGTAGCCGACGGTTATCAAACGAGCCGCCGGTCGAGGGGGAGCGAAGGCAGAGCACCTTGCAGTGAAGATCGCAGTGCTCGGGTGTGGCCTGCGAGCCGGTGCTGTCGTTCGAGGACTGGCGGCGCGCGAGCGCGTGGTGGGAGTTACCGGCCCCGGCCGGCGGGGCCTTGCAATTTCCGATGGGGGGGAGCCAATCGGAGCCGCGGTGCCCGGGCCCCTGCTGCTGGAGCCTGGCGGCTCGACCGCCGGTGGCCGCTTCTTGCACGCTCATGAAACCCTGCTCGCTGGAGCACCAATTTGCTCTTCTTCTTCTCGACCACTCCTCGGCTGTCCGGCTGCCGGTACGCGCTCGCGGATTTCTGGTGCCTTGTGCCTCCGCAAGAACAGCAGGGCCTCGCGACGGCGTTCCTACCGCTGCGGTTGCCACTTGGCGGCGAACGAACGCTCGCGGACCGCGAAGAGGTCAATCAACCTCGGCCAACGTACCGCCAAGAGAGCTGCTGTTAGCGAAGGAAGAAAAGGACGCCGTTGCTGCTGCGGCGCAAGGCGCTTACTCGCTCTCACGCGACTCGAACGTAGCAGGACTGTAGCGACAGAGAGTAATGCCCCTTTGAATCAAACCCAAAAAACCTAGTTTATTTCTGAACACTTGTGTTGTTCCACATTTTAATTTTTCTGCGTTGTCTTTGTTTTATTTTTTGCGATTCACATTATTCTTTGTTAGTAAATTTAAACATTATCACTGAACTCATTTATTAAATAATCATCGATAAATATTCAATTCTCTTGGCGTTCGATTGCATTGGATTGACTTTCTTTGATTATAAAAAAAAAAAAAAAAAAAAAAATCATCATAAATGTTTAAAGTATTTTTTAAACTTTATAAATTTAAGATTTCTAAAATATCAAGTTGTGAATGATAATTTAATGAAAACATTTTAACTTTTATGAACAAGTTTTATTAATATTTTAAATAAATTTCTATATGCTCATGATCACAATAATTAACAGATTCATTTTCTTCTATTCTCATGTATGAAATACAAAAGTCTTTTTACAAAAGGGAGAAAGTAACGTTATAAAATTATACCTCTAGTATAAGTGAACTTTGTGTTTTATATTGTTCTGTAGTTTTTGAAATAATTATTTCTAGAATTTAAATTTTTTCACCAAAGAGAATTTTTCAAATAAGTAACGAAGAATCTTTGTAACTTATTGTAAAAAAACACTTTCTTTTTAAATTGAGACAACTATTCCATTTAATGCTGTTAAGCGAAAATACACATTGCGCTATTTCATCATTTTTTTTGTATTTTTAATAACAAAGATATAAAAATGTCAAATTTGAATTTCAGCTAATTAAATTATCTAATTTAAAATTTTCTAAGCATCTATATATCTTTCATCAATAAAGTCTATTAATCTTTCACTATATGGTATAATCGTTCACAAGAATAAACGACAGTCAATTGCGAAATCCTTGTATTGTGTACATTATTGTTTCGACCGGGAATCGATGTATTCAAGTGAAAGCAATCGATGAGAATCAATTTCTTTGAGTTTCTACCGCTTCACTAACTAAATCCGTCTTACAGCTTCGCGCTAGAAATACATTAGATATCTTGAACTATTCGCAAGTCTGAACTTTAACATATAGTTGTCAGAAGCACGCGATTCTGAAAATCTTATCATCAGAGTACGTTAACTTCTGATACATGCATTCGTTTTACATTTTTCTTTTCGAATCATACCAATATAGAAAAGATTATTTTTTTTAAATTAAATGTAAATAAATTTAATATTTTTAGACCTCAACTTTGGTATAGATGCGGATGTCGCGCAGATAATAATTGCCGAAGTCCATGTATATAAAAATATAAATTTCTTTAAACACTTTATTCTTAAAATTTCTATATTTGTTGCCAAGTTATAGTAACTTATATCAACAATGAAAAACTTTTAACCTTTATACATGACCAAAAGGAGCAGATTAGCTACATAATTTTAAAAACCTAATATAAATGCGCATGTGAATAATTTCTGCTTAAACCAGCATAGATGAGACTATACATCCTAATTATTCCATAGATAAGTGCTATTTTCAATCGTTTTTCATTATTTTTCCTGTTTCTCAATATTCAACAAATGAAAAAAATTAATTTCACGTTGATAGACAAAATATGGCCACGTAGGGTTATTAGAGTTAAAATATCTTTAAAATTTAGATATCGAACTTTTGAAGTAAGGCTAGAAATATGAATTTGAAATATGTTTAAATAACTTGGAAAGAATTGTAAATTTTACATTTTTTAAAAAATTTAAAACTATAGAGTAGAGATTAAGATTATTGTTAAACCATCTATTGATGAATACAGAGATTAAGATAATTGTTAAACCATTAAATGATACAAAATATTTGTCAATCAAATGTAGTTCAACGAATTAATGATCAAAATTAACTTTACGATTACATTTTTTTATATTTAGTATTTGATAGCAATTAAATGATTTTAGCTTTTTGAATAAACTTACGTTTATAATGTAAAATATCGGTAGCAAAGAAACTTCTTCGACATATTTAACGAAATATTTCAAAATAAAAAGCTTTTACTTTAATAACATGAAAGTGTTTACGAAAAATAATATGAAAGCATCACATGTTCCCTGAAAATCACTCGTGTATGTAACTTTATCGTTCATGAAACGAAGCAAATCATGTTACGTTTGCGGTATGCAACAAACCGAAGGTCGAACGACATATTACACGTCTATCCGGGGAAACATCGATCGAACCATTAGCGAGATAAAAAGCAAGCACATGCACTCGCTATTCCTTTTCCAGGCATTATCGAAAAACGATGTTGCAGTAGTCGTAGTAGTTATTACTCAAAAAATAAAGTAAAGTAAAGCAATTAACGGATAGAAGGACGAACCTACTGCGTTATCTAGCAATTATACATTCGCTACCATACAATTGTCGGAAGTGCCGTCAATAGCAGCGTCGCGTTTTCAGTCGCGAACTTTCGAATGTGGAATTCGGGAAATTTAATCGCAAAGTTTGCGATTGCGCAAAATATTATGAAGACGCGAAACTAATTAAAATTGCATATTTTTAGATTGGATATAATGATTTTGCGATAAAGTTATTATTTATTATTACCCTGCGAATGAGAAAACTGCAAAAGAGGTTGATCTAGTTTTGTATTGTTATGTAAAACTAATTAAAATATTTTTTATATTATATGAATATTATAGATAGTTGTATAGCTGGTGCGATGTTTTTGAGATTTTCACTAGTATAAATTATTGCAAACTTTCAGTAGCATCAAAAAACGTGCATCCTCATTACTCATTGTATCCAGCATGGTATCGGTTTAATTTGTTTAAATTATTTGTTAGTAATTTGATGATATTGGCTTTGAATTAAAAATTAAAAATGTTTACAATATTTAAACTGTAATTTATAATTAATGCGAGATTATAATGTAGTTTTATCAATTAAGAATTTATTTTGAATACATAATGAATTCAACATAAAACTTTGTCATACAAATATTCTTTCTAGAAATCATCACTGTCACGTATAATTCATAAAATTTGTCTACTTCTTTTAAAACATTATTATTGCTTTACGAAACTGTGGACAGTTTTTAGCTTATTGAACCACATAACAAAAAAGAACTTTTAAACTATTTGGATTTTATTTGAACTTTATTAGATGATAAAAAATTTACGAAAAAACGTTTTGCTAAATAGTTACGATGCTCTAGCGTCTAATTTGAACCAAGACAAATTTATTAAACTTTAATCTTACATATCCAAATTTAGCAGATTGGCTACATCATTTTAAAAACCTTTTGTAGACGCGTATGTCAATAATTTCTGCTAATAGGCGAGTGTAGTTGATAATATACATTTTTATTACCCGATAAAAAAGTGCTATTTTCAAATATTTTTACTTATACGCATATAAAATATGATCACTTAGGGTTAAAACACCAAAAAGTTTATATTTGTATATGCAAAATACTCATGATTAAAGTAAATAAAGTTCGGCACCAAATTCTCTAGCAATTGATAAGTATTTGTAGTTCAAAAGGTGGAAATTTCGTATAATTATTATTAACGAAGGATATTTGATTTTTTCATGTTACTAAATAAATTTGACATAAAATGTTATGCCGTTTTTTGGTATTTTAAACGTATTTTTATCATATTAATCTCACAGTTGGGAAACTATAGTAAATAACGTTTTTTTTTTTTATGACAAGCGGTCTACTAAGAAATAATGCTTACAATTAAAAGTCTTTGAAGAGTACACGATCGTCAGGATAGTACAGCTCAAAAAGCATTTCTGTAGAAGTTGCATGCATAAATTCCGAAGTACCAAGCATAACGCGACTTTTTAATCTCTTTTGCATACGGGCTAACAAAACTGCGTACCATAAAGAATCTAATGGAACCTCGACAAGAGAAAAAGAAGAGATCGAGGAACAGGCAGCGAGAACCCATAGCCTGCCTACTCTTTTTCGAGGCCCACCCACGTTTCGGTCAGATGAAAAGAAGACGCTCCTCTCGCGCGTTCGAAAGTATGAGTGAGAGAGAAAGAGAGAGACAGGGAGGGAGAAAGAAAGAAAGAAAAAGAAAGGCAGGTTCTTGCGGTAGTACCCGACTAGTGGCGCCGTGAGCGTTCGTATCGGAGAGCCTCTCGCATCGGGCAGCTTTCCATTCTCTCTTTCTTTCGAGTCTTTGTGCCGGGGCACTGACACCATCTTGTCACGTGACTCACGACCGGCTCGTTTAACTCCCTTCCCGTATTCGTACTTTTTTCTCTCCCTCACTCTCTCGCTCTCTCATCTCTCGTCTCTGTTTATGCGCTCGTTGTTCGTACCGTATTATATGTACACCGGTGGAGGCCACGAGCGTGCACGCGCAAGTATAATAAAGTATCGTCGTCGCGAGGCCGGCAATGAGCCTTGATTCGTTCGCTCTTTCTCTCGTTCGATCGTTCGCTTGCTCTGCAGCGCTTTGAAAAATGTTAACGTGTATTTATAAGGCAGCGGCGGCGGCAGCTGAGCGCTGTGTGCTGCCTGACTGGACTACGCGAGTAGAATATGTTGTCGCTTTGTTTGCACTCAAAAGCGTTGGATCATTTACTTTAATTTTTTTACGGCACTTATATGCTTCGAAAAATCACTTGATGTGGTTTTTTCAAGCTCAATTTATTGTTGCATAATGCTTCGCTTATTAAGCTGTTAATTTATTTTATTGAAAGGAGCAATAATTGATTTATTATAATTAGGAGCTATGAAATATTTTAACAGTAGACTTAACAAACCCTTAAAATGATTAGTTTTAAATTTTGGGAAATGAATACAAAATAAAATTTATTAGTCTTGTTTATAAAAGATGTTAAGATTATTAATATTAAAAATAAAATTAGTGAAAAAAAAAAAATAATATCTAAAATATATTGTTAACTTGATTATATTAACCAAGTTTACCATGAGTTGGCATTTACCTATTTCTACCAAAAGGGTCAAAATGACCTTTCGGTATTTAGGTAACAAGAATTTAAATTTACCAATCTATTACGAAGTTAAAGTAAAAAAAGGAATCATCGTATAATTGTAATAATTTTTTTTCATTAATTTTTTTTTATTTTTAATGTTTTGACAAAATATTTTGAAGAAAATTGTTGATGAAAGGGGTCAAAATAATCCCTTGGTAAATTTATATTTAAAAAGAAATACGTATTTTCTAAAGTATGTACAAAAAAACTTAGTGTTCAAGATAAAACTAATTTTATTGCGATAAAAATACAAATAAATTAGATAAAAATTTAAAAAAATTAATGCTATTTTGCAAATATTGTCTGAAATTTAAGTTGAAATATTCAGACAATTTACAATTTTATAAAAATTACGTTAAAAAATGTTTCGTTATCATTTTAATATATAAAAATCAATCTTCCCTTTATCGTCAAATAAAACGAGTAAAAATTTAAAATGCAATACCACTTTTTTGCGTCAATTTTCCTGAATGTCTATGTGTTTATTAGGTAATTTTATAATTATAATAAAAGAGCCCGAGACAAAAAATCTCATGAAGTCCAAACAGAATTTTAATATTAACTTGTAAATTGCCTATTATTAAGACTTGACAATCTATTAAAATGTGTTTATTATACACATATGCTGGTTATAGGTAAGAGTATAAAATTTTAGGAGCACTATGAAAAGTCATTTATTAAATTTCTCAAAATTAATAAAAGTTACGTTCTAATTTGAAAATATTTTTGAACAAAATCCATTGTTTTAATTATCAATTTTGAAACAAACACAATTAAAAAGAAATTGATAGAAAATCAGTATAGTTTATTGCAAACGCTAATAAATATAAAAAAAAAAAGAAACAAATAAAATCTACGTCTTATCCAGTTACGTTTTAATAGTCTTTATCTTTCAAAGAAAGCATCGCGCGCGATTGTGTTGCTCGTTGCTTCAAACGTCACGCGCGTTTCTTTCTGCATGGGCGAGTTCGCGCGGAAAGTCAAAGACTTGCGAGTTACACTGTTCACGTTGGCTCTTACGCAACCGCTCACCGACAACCGCATGAGCGAAAGGAAGAAGTGTCCCGAAATGTGTATCTATATACACACGCGGTGTCACACATTAGCACCGCGAATACGCGCGTGCGTACGGGCAGACTTATGCGTACGCACGCCTATACACGCTCTCGTTAAATATGTTATAGGTGCTTATATACCCGTGAGTTGAACGTCCTGCGGACACTACGCGACTCGTCGGAGGTTTTTGTCCTCCTTACATAAAGACATCCGGCTGTACGCGCTAGAGTTGTCGTGAGCCGTCGGCGCGCGTCGGACGGGGAGAATTGAAGAAAAACCATTATATCGGTGATTCCTCATCGCGCTCTCTACCATCAGCAGATTCTTTGAGGACTTTCTAACGCAAATATCTACGCGTTGATTGCTGAGACGTGAAAAATGGTTGGAATCGGCGGGATGTTGCCGAACTCTGGACACGCGCTTCCGATAAGGCTAATTACGTTTACGACTTCTAGTTCCTGCCACTCTCATGGCTTTTACATAATTTAACGAGATTTTCCAGTTATGTATATGATCGAGGAAGTTTCTTAAAGCGTGCTTATTGATTGGATTCGTGGATAAAAAGAAAGTTTAGTAAAAAGATCGATGATATTTTGCCTGCGAATCTCGTTATTTTAAAACATTCGTTAATTGGTTATCTAGTACTTCAGATGCTGAAAAAAATGTATTCTAAACTTTTTTGATATCTTTTTAAAACTCGTTTCTGAGCGATGATATAAAAGTAAGTAACCGGATCGGTTGAGAAAACTTTGATTATTATAATAATTAAAAATTATTTGATTAAATCTCCTTGCATATAATCGAGATATTAATTTAAAATAATTGAATTATGTCGTCTTTTTATACAATTATCACTTTAGTATTCTTTAATAAACTTACAAGAATGGATTTAGTTACTTAGAAAGACTAGTATTATTTCAAACAAAGAGTAACTCTTATTAATCATATATTGCAAAGTTTTTGAATAATTGATGATGTTAATAATTATTATTAGCTTTTGCAATGTAAAAGGCATTGATAACAATTCTTTACAACTCCTATTACAATAAAATTCAGCTTTACATTCAAAATCGGTATAATAAATAAAGTAAAATAGATAATTTTTATCGATAATTACACTGGAAAAGTATGTAGCCACCTTGCAGAGTGATTTTTTACATATATCATCGTGAAAAGTAGCAATTTAAAAGTAATAAATTTGAATTTGCATACGCGAAAAGTAAGTACGCGGAGTTGATGTATATTAGCTATTACGACTTCTTCACATTCTCCCCTTCTATGTATACAAATATTTACGTATATATATTTATGAAACTTCGCATTCTCTTATCTCTTATCGACGCGTGTACGTGCGCGTTTTTGTGATCGTGGATTTTTCTTCCCTTTGCTGCACACATACGCGCGATCCCATTGGGACGATTAATCCTAATCGAAGGCGAGGCGAAGGCAATTACGCTGATGCACATGTGTCTCAAAGGGGATTTAATCGTGATTTTTCTTTTCTTCTTTACTCAAGCCTATGTAACTCCGAATATTATTATACGCACATCATCATTAGGCCATTAGTCGTTGTTGAATCAGTCACGACTGCGCGAGACTTATTACGATTCCATGGACGACTGATTTAGACAACAAATTGATTCTAACTTTATATTTTTTATGCTTGATACTTTTATTGTATATATAAGCTGTAAGGTAATGTGAAACTCTATATTAGATTCTGCTTATTATTTTTTTATAATAACTTTATAATAACTTGTGCTTAGTCGCTTCGTGCATCCTTGGCCACAATAATAAAAAGCACAAAATGTTGATAATAACTTATTCTCTACAAAATCTTTCAATAAAATAAGTAAAAATTTTTGGGTTAGGATCCACTGATAATATATTATTTTCATTGTACATTTAGAGATATAGAAATGTGTGAAGTAATTTTTCAAGACAGTCGTCCTTGAATAGGTTAAAATTAATTGAATTTATAATTTATTATTTGTTTGTGTACTTCAGAATTCTTGAAAATTTTTTATCACTTAATCACAATGAACTAGTTTATAACTTCAGTCGCAAATAGTTCTCGTTAACATTCCTCGTCTCCCTTAATCTTTCTCGAATAGCTCAACATATCTGGAACAAGATACTGTTTATCAAGGAATAACTGACAAGTGCCGATACTATTCGACTCTCCCTAACTAATATTCTAATCGTGTTGATTATGATGCACAGAAGAAATTGTCTTTTTGTCGACTGCGTGCTTTACATTTTTGCACTTTAGTAATTGTGTATTATTTTGCGTATTACTTTTGCAAAGAAAATTTAATTGAAATATTAACTTTGAGAAATTTTTCACCCGTAATTTAAATACATTTTTATGTTTTTATGAATTTTGAATTTAGAATAAAATAGTTTAATCCATTAGGATAATAAATAATTCGATTAAATAATTTGAAATAACAGTTAGAATAATAATTAGGAGAATTAGAATAGAACAATTTAGGTCTGCCCTGAAGAAGTGAACTGCAATGTTGCGGAAATATTGGCTGAAAAAAGTTAACCCTAAGTTAATCCAAAAAAGAAAACAAATATAAGAAATTTTTCTCAGATAAACGTTAAATCCTTAGAGTAATTGTGGAATTTATTTTATTTATATTATTAAATTTAGTTACGATAATACTAATCAAACAACGACATTTCTACGCTTAAATTCATGAGAAATGATAAAAAACGAACGATATGTAAGTCTAAATTATGATTTTAGATATCTAATTATAATTTACTAGAATTTTTTAATTTTCTTCTCACATATTACATAGCTACGTCGTGTTAAAAATAAGATAATTAAAAAAGTGTATTATTGCTTAATAAATAAACTTTCCTCGAGCGATTATAAAAATTCATCGCACTCAGAGTAACTATGACATGCTGTCTCACAGATCGGCAGGTTAACGAAACTCAGAACGAGTCCATTAAAAATCGCCGATCTCCGCAAGTACTTATTCATCATTGTGCGATAGATGCATTGACCAGTCGTAAGTTTAGAAAAGCGGCAAGAGTTTACGCGCATGCGCCTTTTTGTATATTACACGACGCTGTCTCTCTTTTACGTGAAAAAAAGTTTTCCGAGACTGCGACTCGAACTCCCTTCCTTTGGAGCGAGAGACTCACGCGCTAACCGCTCGACCAACTCGACTATGAAGAAATAAAGCGCCCTGTATATCTATTGGTTAAACTATGAATCTTGTAGCGCGTGTGAATTTTTCATTTGTCGGAAGAAAAATGATAAAGGATAGATGGAATTTATACGACTTTGATAATCATATTTCCAATTAGTTAAAAAAAATTATTTAAAATTGCATTTTTGAATTGTTTATAGGATATTTACAAATTTAATTGAAATTGGTGATATAAAATTAAATTTTATCATAGATTAAATATTAATTCAAATGATTAATTTATAATTGCATAATTATTTGAAGGTTATTCAGTCAAATTATATACTTAGCTTTTCATTTTCACATTATATTAAAAAAAAAAGAATATTCAAATATTTTACAACATTTATTAAAAATTAATAATTTTAGAAAAATATAACTTTTGAAAATTAATTCAGAACTTATACAGTACAGTCGTATTCTCGCTTGCGGAAAGTCGAAACGAGCAAAAAAAACAAGCGTGCGAAGGAGTTGTTCTCGAGCAAAAAGTCATATTTTATGAAATTTTGATTGCGAGAGCTCGTAATTTAACGTTGGCTGACTAGGCCTTTCTCCGCACTCGACTAAGCTACCTGTTCGTTCTTGCCCCGGGAATTTATTTTCCTTCACCGAGTCTTTTTACGAGGAGACGCGAGAAACAAAAAAGGTAACACGACGTAAATCCAGTTCTAACAAAAGTATTGTCATTTCTACCGTTGTGAATTACGTATCTTGCATTTTTTGCTAACTCAGGACTTCGGTGTTGAATTATCTCCCATTTTTTGTTTTTCTTTTTCATTTTTAATTAAAATTCTGGAATATTTAGCAAATAAACATCTTTTTCGAATTTTCTTATTTTTATATGTATACTTTTGTTAAATGAGAAAAAAAGTATATAATTTATTTTAAATTGAATTTATTTTTATTAAATTAAATAAAATAAAACTTTCATTGTTTACATTCAGACTTTCAATGTCAAACGAATAATCTGAAATCAAACAGTTGCTTTCAATATGGATTGTTGTCATACAATTGTAAAATTTGATCGAATTTTGTATCACTGGTTAACCACAATGAAAATTTGTATTAACCATTTTGATAGCATCAAAGATATATTTAAACTTTTTTTTATGAAATAATTGCCTTTTTTTCTTATTGTTTTCTCGTTTTTTATTCAAGGTATTTTTTATTGGCTCTTGAATAGAAAATAGACATCTATCTTCGTCGCAAGAGGCGTAATTTAGCTGTCGAAGCAAAAGTCTACCCGCGGTGTCAATCGCACGGGGATATCTCTCGAACCTTACCCGTATTTCTCTATATACCGACATTCGAACAGCGCGGTAATGTCCTCGTGCAGCTTTCATACTCGAGGAGCCTCGAGGGCTTTCCCCTTTTTGCTCGGATAATCCATCAACCGCGTATATAGATGTATCCCCCGTTGAAACTGTATAGGGAATGTACGTACGTGTTGCGTGCACCCATTTGACATTCCACGCGTTTTCACATTCAAATTGTACATCTTGCGTGCGCAGATTCTTTTTATTTTATCGTCTGCATACATGTGTGTTTACGTGTGTACGTGAACACACATGAAATATCCGTGAGGTGTACTTTTTCGAAGAAATCGATGATGTCGGAAGTTGTAAATCGTAAAATAAAAATTTGATATTGTACGCCAAAGGATTGTGGGAAATCCATGTGCTTATATGCTCGGTTATGTTGGCCTTGGGCGACGTCGGAAAAGGTTGAATTTCCAAGCTGAGCTATTGAATTGCGTTTGATATTTTAAAATCAAATCCTTCATGTTTAACAATATTTGTATTTGGTTTCCAACAATAATTTAAAGACATGTAATACTTTTTCAGTGAAGGCTCGTGACAAATTTTAATATTCAGTTATCTAATTACGGTTTGATCAATCCCATAAATTATCAAATTTTTTTGTAGTAGATGGAAACATTTTTACGAGAATAAAAATAAACATACCAATTGTTTTCTTTAGAAAACAAATTTTTCATATTTACAAAGGTGATTCTTGAAATAAAATTGCAAAAAATAATATATTTTCAAACGATTAATCCCATAAACATTTTATTTTCCAAGTATTCAATAATTATACATTTAATATATTCCATTGAAAAAGAATATATTACGTACATAACATCTGAATTCCGATAATTTAAGAAAGTGTGAATAATTTAATTGAAAAACATTTTCCTTCCACAATTCAAATATTACATAGTTTTTGATTGCGATGTAGTATATTCGTGCTCGTGTATCAAAGGAGGAAGGCAATAAAGAATTGAAATTAAACTCAGAAAAACGGAATACTTTAACAATGCGCGACTTGAGATAAAAAAAATGAGAATAAGACAGCTCGTTTTACGCTTATCGCACTGTGCAAAATGTGCATATTTATTCGGGGTCATGAGCGCGCAAGCTAATCATCTTGCATCCATGTTCAGCTTTCGTACAAGAATATATGTAATGTGCACACAAAAACAGTTGCATACGTTGGGTGGGAGTTTGCGACAAAAAGCCAGACGGGAGCCGGCAGTGTTACTTGTTCGGGGAACGGGAGAACGTTGCGAGAACATGAAGTTAATCAATTATGTGGGACGATGTCTGCTCTAGGTCGCACGGATGTAATGCATATCAAGCTTATTTGCCAAGTAAAGAACTTTATTTGCGTATTTCGTGTTATTTTTGTTTTAAAAAAGTATGCGAGTGCTTTTTTATCAATTGTTTACTTGTATAACGATAGAATTGCGCAAGATAATTTAAAATGATAAAAAAAAAAAAAAAAAAAAAAAAAGAAAAAAAAAGGTAGATGCAACAATATTAACAAAATTTGATTAATTAACTTTTTGTTATAACGGAAAATATTAAATTTATATTTAACAATAATTGAAACTGAGCTTTTATTGACTGATTATTTTTATCAAATGATATTACGTATCTAAAGAAATTGGTGACATAATCGTTCACTCGTAAAAAATGACCTCAGCAAGCAATAATAATGCTTCCTATTTTATCTACATCAACCATTCTCAACCATAAGCAATTAATACATCGTCAAACGCAAAGCTGTAGCCCTAGCAAATCTCGCACTCGCTCATGTACATATACACGCGTATTCGGGATTAGTAAACAGCAAACGATAGAAACACCGATCAACGTTATTCCCACAGGGCTAACTGGATACGACTAAAGGGGAAAGAGGAAGTGAAAGATCCTAGGCGAGACGAAGCGGAGAGATGAAGAACCTTTAATTGGGCTCACTCGTCTTTCCGTCGCTCCTGAGAGAGAAAGAGAAAGAGAGAAAGAGAGAGAGAGAGAGAGCGAGAGAGCGAGAGAGCGAGAGAGAGAGCGAGAGAGCGAGAGAGCGAGAGGGCGAGAGAGAGAGCGAGAGAGCGAGAGAGCGAGAGAGAGTGAGAGAGCGATAGAGAGCGAGAGAGCGAGAGAGAGCGATAGAGAGCGAGAGAGCGAGAGAGAGAGCGAGAGAGAGAGAGAGAGAGAGAGAGAGAGAGAGAGAGAAAGGCGTGGGAGATAGAAATTACCGTCAGCGTGCGTCAAGGGCTGAAAAGCTTCGATGCCGATATTTAGCTCGCTTTTGTGCCACGGGAATCCGCCAATTTATAATTCCCTTTGTCGCTACCGTTATTTCTATTTTACTCGATCCTTCGCGATGTGTTTCTATTCCACATGCGGAGTTTACCGAGACACCTGCGGGCGGGATTAATGTACTCGCGTACGCGTTTGCCGATTACTGAAAGAAAACGAAGATATGTGTTAATCTAATGTAATTGTCTGCTTCTTTAGGAAAAATTATGATTCAAGCTTTTTCTTTTTTCTTTTTACTTATCGATAACAGCAGCGGTATCTTCTTGGATGATTGCTCGTCAACTTTTTTGCTTCTAAAATTTTCAGAGATGGCGAAATCGTATTTGACAACGCGATTAGTGTACGTGGATGGTTCCAAAAGTATCCGACCTGATGTATAGATGGCTGTTGTTGATTAAAAAAAATTTCTGTAGTAGGAAGAACAAAGTTTAAGTTTCAAGTTTGAAGACGGTACGTTGTGTAGTATTTGTTTGGCAACCATCAACAGTGAACGCCCTCAGTGAATTTATAAACATGGAAAAAATTGGTCATCGTTATGTGATACAATACTTCCATTTGAAGGGTCTCAATCCAACTAACATCAAAGCCGAGCTAGATTCTACTATGGAGGAGCCTACTTCTTCGATTACAACAGTAAAATATTGAGTGACAGAATTTAAACGAGGCCAAACGAGTTGCCAAGATGTCGTAGTGGTCGACCAAATGAGGTGGCCACGCCAGAAATGTTAAAAAAAATCCACAAAACACCGTCGATTGAAAGTACGCGAGCTAGCAGATATGGTAGGCATTTCAAAAAGCGTGTATATCACATATTGACTGAAAATTTGGAAATGAGGAACCTGTGCGCAAGATGGGTGCTGTGTTTGTTCACAATGGAACAAAATAGCGTCGTGAGAATATTTCAAAGGTTTAGTGCTGTTTCACAGCAATAAAGTCGAATTTTTTCGTCGACATAACCATAGATGAAACATGGGTCAATCACTTTACACCTCAGACAAAAGAATAGTCAAAACAATGGAAAAAAAGAATCGGCTTCAAAGAAGGCAAAGACAGTTTCATCTGCAGGCAAAGTCATGGCGTCAATTTTTTTGGATGCGCCTGGGATAATTTTCATTGATTATCTTCAAACAGAAAAAACAATCAACGGACGTATTTGGCTAAAAAAAAGTGTTGTTTCATCAAGACAATGTACCAGCTTACACATTCGTTACCGCGATGGCCAAAATCAATGAGTTAAAGTTCGAATTGCTTTCTCTTGCTCCCTATTCACCAGATTTAACTCCCTCGGATATTTTCTTTTTCCAAACTTGAAAAAATGGCTCGTTGATAAAAGATTTGCCAACAATAAAGAGGTGAAGTCGGCATTTAATGGCTATTTTGAGGAAAGCGACGGGTCTTACTATAAACAGGGTATTTGAGCTATCAAACATCATTGGAAGAAGTGTATCGAACTAAAAGAAGACTATGTTGAGAAACAGAGTTTTTTACCAATAATTTTGGTGTTTTCTTTGTTAGGCCGGGTACTTCTGGGACCACCCTCATGTATAAAAGTGCGTTGATAAAAATGCTTGCTATGTATGCAAAATTTTAACTTTTTAAATATCAATAGTTTCGGTTGTAAGCATTAAACGCAGCAGAGGTGACAAGTGACCATTACGTATGTATACAAATAAGAAACCGGAGAGAGATGTTTCACAAAAAATGTTTAACTTCGAAGTCGATACTATGTATAGCTTTGTACATTTTTTCTCGTGTTCTTTTTTCATAACGTTTTATGAGATATTTTATATTTTTTTAGAAGTTTTTCAATTTTGCACAAAATTACATTATGTATATTTTTATATTTCAATTTGCCCTTTAAATTTCTTTTTCACTTTTATATAAAAAGCATTTGATGGCAAAAAAATTTTAAATAAAAAAATTCTCTATTCTTCCGTATCGTGAAATATAATATACTCTGAAAAATAATCTTGTATTTCTGTCGTGTTTGTGAAAAAGGAGTTCATATATACATATATTAGCCGCTTATTATGTTTGAATGAAATAAAATATTCAGTGAATTGTTTTTGTTGGTAAGAATATTTAATGGAATTCAAAGGTAAAACCTTTATTATTTTGAAGAATTTTATGATGTAGAAAGTAATAATTTTTTTTAATGAATCTGCATTATTGTAACAATTTACTTGTTATTATTAAAATTATAGATAATACTCCTTATTTCGAATTTATTTTCTGGTAAATTTAACAGAAATAATAGTCAATTTTACGATTCGTTATTCATTATTATAATATTCCTTTCAATTCGACTCACGGTATTTTCGCTAATTTTCCTCTCCTAATGTTGGTAATATAGAAAAATATTCGGATGCTCTAACTACATCACAAACCGAAAAAAATTCCATTATTCCATCAACGACGGAAATCAAGTTTATCGTACGAATACGCAATGACTTTATTCGTACGCTATTTTTTTTCTCATTTGTCTAGGCCTCTAACATTGCGTGAATTCAATATCTCGCCTTGTTTTCTTATTTTAATTTTTTTAATACGAAATTTCATTTGATTTTTTTATTTTAATATGGATAAAAATCTCTTCTGGCAGCTTAAGGCGTACGAGAGTCGTTTGAAAAGTCCGTGCAAAGTCCGAGAGATGGCACCACCGGCGCGTATCGAGGACATATTTAGTTAGTAGCATCTCTTGAATGAACACACACCAAGTTGCAGCCATATTGGTCTATTTCTTTGTATTTGGCATTCGTGTGAATCAAGAAAGTCGAGTGGTTTTCAAGAAATGGACAAAAAAGAATTTCGTGTGTGATTAAACATTACTTTATGAAAGGCAAAACGCCTCAGGAGACTAAAGAGAAGCTTGATAAACATTATGGTGACTCTGCGCCTTCGATTAGAACAGTTTATAAGTGGTTTCAAAATTTTCGGAATGACCATATGGGCACAAGTGACGCTGAACGTTTTGGATGGCCTGTGGAGGTTACGACTCCAGAAATCGTTGATCAAATCCATGATATGGTGATGGATGACAGAAGAGTTAAGATGCGTGAGATTGCTAGTGCTGTGGGCATCTTGACTGAACGGGTACATAATATTTTGCATAAATATTTGGACATGAGAAAGCTATCCGCAAGATGGGTGCCGCGATTGCTCACGCTTGACCAAAAACGGAGTCGTGTGGAGTGTTGCAAGGATGGTTTGCAGCTGTTCCAGAAAAATCCGGAGGACTTTAAGCGTCGTTTTGTCACTGTGGATAAGACATGGATACATTGCTATACTCCTGATACCAAACAACAATCTAAACAATGGGTTACCAAGGGGGAATCTGCACCAAAAAAGGCGAAGACCGTTCCTTCGGCCGGAAAGGTTATGGCACATAAAGAAATAGACCAATATGGCTGCAACTTGGTGTGTGTTCATTTAAGAGATGCTACTAACTAAACATGACCTCGATACGCGCCGGTGGTGCCATCTCTCGGACTTTGCACGGACTTTTCAAACGACCCTCGTACGTGTCCCATTGTAATAGACTCTCCCGGCATTTTGAATTCCAACAATGGCGATTGCAAAACTTTCATAAATACGTACATTCGAGAAAGTCGATCAACTTGTAATTAATGCATTTGTTTGAAATACAGCACACAGTATTGAACAAGCCATTGTTCTTGTCTTGTCACTTTAATTCCCTCATTTTCTCGCAGCAATCCGCAGAGAAAAAAGAGAAAAACATAATCGATGTTACCAACTTTTATGAACCTTGTGTCGATCCTGGCTGGTATGTTTTTTCATTTCATAAGATCATGCATATGAATTATACGTTATGAGCAAGCAAGTTGACTGCAGTATATATATGTACCGATTAATAAATTTACATGTTTTCCTATTTTTTTTAATTGTGCTCTGAAAAATACGTGTGGAATGATTAATTTTCTATTTAACGAGTAATATTTTTCAAATGATTTTCATTTGTCTCAAAAAAATTAAGAATTTTTTACATTATTATACAGTGACTTATATTAAGTATATAAAAAACATGTATTCATTGAAGATAAAAAAAGGAAAGATGATTGAATGATGCAACAAGTAACCCTAATAAATCATTTAGACAGTCAATCTTAATAACAAAAACGAGCCTTAATTTGAGCTTTATCAGCGAGAGAACGATATCCGTTATAGCATATAATTCCGAGTTTTCGCGAAGAAAACGAAAGTTTTCTCCTCCTGCAAAACAAGTCAATTTATTATGAAGCAAAAGTTTCGCTCGAGAATCCGAGATCGGTAGTTGTGCCTCCGAAAAAACAGAGGAAACACAAAAATCTGAGCGCACCTAAGAAAACTCTCGGTTAGAGCTACGACCTTCTGAAGCAAATCTATTTAAAGCTGAAAGCACATTACTTAAAGATGCGACGGCCGCACAGGATAAGCGACTCGAAAGTTGTTCGGATAGTCGAGACTTACTATACGTGTCGATTAGCGAAGAAAAAATGTTTACGGTGTCGGTCGTAAGATCGTTTTATGATAACCACGGCAGTTTTCAAGATATAATATGAATTTTGGTGTATGAATAATTAAAAATAAGATAAAATTTATTAGTATAAAGTGTGGATGTTTACCTACATTGCATATAAGCAATTATTTATTAATAAAATTTTAGCTATATGTGAGAAAGGAATTGTAATTTGATTTTTTTAATGTCACTAAAAATAATAAAATTATTTACAAGAGAATTGTCATTTTCGATGCTGAGCAACAGCATCCTGAATTAAGAGTTATCATAAAACTATGTACGAGCAATCAAAACGTTAATACCGTTTCCAATTTGTATAATAAAAAGATTTTATTTCTTTTAAATTAAATTGTGCATAGATAAGAGTTATTTTATTTGAAATATTAGGTACATTAATATTTTACTCTTAATTTAAATAATAATTTAATTACAATACATTTTAAATATTAAAAGCTAGGAGAATATATATTATTCAATTTTTTTCCGTCGGCTTACATATAAGCTTCAACCCAATGAATTATTTTTAGGTCAAACTTTTTACTGCGGAGTCGTGTATTTGTATTAACTCACTCGGACGTTTATTAGTAAGTGTTCATATGAGTGCGTGTCGATAATATTCCCAGTTTAAACAAGTGCATATAAAATATACGCTATTTTCTAAACCTTATATTTATTCAACAGTTCTTATATTTTCAAAGCTCCACGATGACATTGTCAAAGTATGATATTGAGAAACGAAAGTTGAACAACGTTATTAAATTATAAAACAATAATGATGGTAATAAAATAATGGAATAACAAGACTTAAAGGAAAACAAATGAGCCAATTATTAGTCTACCAATCGCTTTTTATGTACATTATTATAATTGAAACGTGACGTTTACGCGTTTGCAAAATCATTCGAAGCTCTGAAGTCGAAATTGTTATCCTTTACTCACATACGATTCAAAAACTATGAATTCCGAAAACGAGGTGAGAAACTCGGATGCATTGCGAATGGCAAGTTTCGAAATTCGATACGAACTTCGAATTCCTAAAGAACTTTTGAGCACAAGCGAATTTATCAGATCATAAAATTTATCGAGAATTGCGTAACTCGTTCTACGTGATCTTTACGGTATTTTTCTTGTCGTTGTATTATAAAACACTTGCAGACAGTACAAAGGATACATAAATCATTAAATTTATTATTTTCTCTTATATTCAAATAATATTTTATCTCAGTTTCAATTTAACATTAATTGGATAAATAAATTTAATTATGATCATGATAGATTACTAGACATTAATTTTCTTAATTTAGAGGTGCATTGCTTTATTTTGTAAAATACTTGTATCGGTTTATTAAAATTTTATAACAGAATATGTGTAAAGCGCACGTAAACGTTTCTTTAATTCAAAGTATTTGTCAAATCAATCAAACGAGTTTCAGTATAAGCGAGCTTACAAACCGCAAGCTAAATAAGTAGAATCAATAGTTAATTGATGTGAAAATACGTAATCGTTTCTCAATTACCATCGAAATATAAAAGTTTCTTGATCAATCGTACACACACATGCACATATACTAGTACACAGCGTATACAAAGCTAATGAAAGTTGGGTATCGTTCTTTTCCCGAAGCCGCCAATAAAAGTGTCACCTCGACAGTGGCAATCTTGCGCGTACGCGTGAATGCACCAAACCATCCGGCACAGGCACCGATAAATTCTCTTTGATGATTGCCCATAGGGCAAGGACATGTATTTATGCATTATTTCCTTTTTTTATCTGCATATTTTCGTATTTACTTTGGGTCTCGTTAACGGATTGTCTCGCGGGTTAGTCCGACATAAATCATGCATGCGTGTTCGCATGCGTACGGAGAACAGCAACCACGGTGGAAAAAAGGTGTGACAAGTTTTTCTTGCTTAAAAGTGAGAGAAAAATAAACATATTGCACTGTATGTAGTGTATGTTACGCGCACGTCACGTCCGGTCGATTACAGAATCCAACGGTCGCAAATGAAACTCGATTCGCCATGATCTCGGTAATGTTGAGTGCATATATACATAGGAATAATCAGAGATTGTTTACTCAGCAGTAGCACGCGAATTAACAGATAGATAGAGAGAGAGAGAGAGAGAGAGAGAGAGAGAGAGAAAGAGAGAGAGAGAAAGAGAGAGAGAGAGAGAGAGAGAGAGAGAGAGAGAGAGAGAGAGAGAATTGGAATAGTGCACGCTCTCGTAATTTCCCGATCGAAACGCGCTGCTCTTAGACGATCCGCCTTATTATTGTGTATACCATGCAGATGATGAAGGTACAATGTGCTTAAAGTAGGACATCGGTTATCAATAATATCAACCAATATTAACGAATGATGGGTGCATTTTCTTGAAAAAAATATATGCATCTATACGTTCATGATTTTAGATTTGATATTTTTAAGATATTAAATTTTTAGTCAAATAACTTCCAGCCCTATATGTATATCTTTTTCATTTATTTTTATCTGAATTTCATTCTTCTCGGCAAAAGAGCAAAGTCCACGTATGCGAACAGTCAAGTAAACGAGATTTTCTCGTCCATGGACAAACAAGACTTTAAAAATTTCTAATTTTATCCCATAATACGCAATTAAAGTTTTTTCATAACTGCCGCAGTATTTATAGGGTGCAAGAGAAAAATCTATATTAAGCACATTGATTCTTTGCAAAGTAACACCTCGACGATAAAAGTTTCCATTTAATGTATATCATATTGTCCATTTAAAGATTTTTTATTTGTTGTTGTACAAAAATGACGACAACACACAAATAGAACAGTGAAATGAAAAGAACAAACGTTTGACAAACATTCGGAATGTAGAAGCAAAAGATTCCACATACGCCGATGGTGTTGGCCCGTGTATAATATATTCGAGCCGTGTGGCAAGTTAGCGATGTGGAGAGAAAGAGAGAAAGAGAGAGAGAGAGAGAGAGAGAGAGAGAGAGAGACTGAGAAAAAATGGTACGAGAAGAGAGACAGAGTTTAGTGTCGCTGTTAATTCGATCAGAGATTTACAAGCTACAAAGGGAAAGGGATCAGAGAAGACTGAATCAGTGTCCTGGAAAATGCAAGCTCAAGAGAGACGCTTAGCGATGGATTGTTCTCGCTCCCTTTTCTCGATTTAACCGCAAAGCGAGAATGTGGAAAAGCATCGGATCGAGAAGTCCTTGCTCTTAATATCAATACTAATAAGTTTTTTTCAAATTGAAAAAGTCTATCGTAATGGCTTTCTTTACAAAGATCGTCTCTTTACTGCTGATTATTGAAAATTCGAATTTTAATTATCGTTTAAAATTCTTATATACACCGGTAAAAGATTGGATTTAATATAATAATGGATTTTATTGTAGAAAATAAATTCAATAAGCAATGAGAAATTTTATAATGTTAGAGTTAGTGCGATGAAAAACGAAAATTGATTTGTTTAACGTGATTCATTAGTAATGTTCTATTTAAATCTATAATTTACTTTTAAATTTATCCGTTCACGTGAAAGTTATCGTTAAATAATATTTGAAATTTTACTCAGATATTTTAAATTTATAATGCGTTACGATGAACATTTTACTGATTACATAAGATGTTTATTATTTCGGAGAATAAGCAAAATTAACAATTTTGCTCAAATTTTATCCATTTAATTTATCAATCTAAAACAAAAAAAAAAGATATTTATTAAACATGTCGCTTACCATCTTAAATTATTTTTCACTAATTAACAACGATTAAAATAATGAATTATGATATCTCCGCAGAAAAATTAAATGGAATACAATACTAAGGCGATTTCTTAAAAATTTTATAAATTTCGACCATAACATAGTCATTTCGCATACGTACTTTTAATGAAACCTACTTGGTACAACTAAAATTAATAAAAGAAAACGCCAAACTATCACCCGATTCACCGTTTAATCGCATTGTTTCTCAAATGACATAATCACGAGTACAGTCACACGATAACCATGAAATAAAATTACATCGTTCGGCGAAACATATGTTTGCTAACTAACTTTCGCGCAACTAGCAAGGCGTCTTTGATACAAAACACAACAGTAAGAAACTAAGCGACGAGAGGTACAAAAAAACCGGCGCGCTGGTGGCGCGCTGCTGATAAGCGTAAATATATGCATACACACACATGCACACTTGAAAGCGGAAGTGGGAGAAGCCGCAAACTCTCTTATAGTTCAGACGCGGTTTCCGCAGCTATAGAGAAAGCTTGTTAAAATAAAACTGAGTAGAAGGTGGGCCGGTTCTCCTCCTCTCGATGAAATAAACCGTTATCGCTTTTATCGCCCATTGTGTTGCGCGCTCGGGCGATTTCATGAACTGTGCTTGCCAAGGCGGCCACAGCCACCATCAGCCACCGTCGACGGTTGAACTTCATTTCGGATTAAGATTTCTAGTAACAACTGCATTTATATGACCGTAGTAAGTCTGGGTTATTTTGTATCCATGCGATTTGCGACGATGGATAGTAGATCTATTTATTGCACGATGTTTACTCGAAAGATAATTATTTTGCTTTATGTAGGTTTACGAGGAGAAATTGTATTTTCATTTCCAACAACTTAAACGATTAAAGACTGACGCATTTTAGGAAAGTTTGTTTGATTTTAAACAATATAGTGAGATGTGTATCAATTTTTATTATAAAAATATTAGCAATTATTTTAAAGAAAGTTTTCAAATACAATCTTATGATAAAAACAAAGGAGTTTACTTTCACCTATTGCAACACCTATTCTTTATGTACCGCGTCTTAACTCTCTTTTCTCCATCGAGCTTTGATAGATTTTCTAACGTTGCAAGGCATTAATTTAAGCGAAAATCCTTTGTGCGCGTCCGCATTTTTTAATTAAAAGTAACGAATTTACTAGCCTTTTATTTCCAAAGAGTAACGTAATTCGTCTTTTTGAGCTACTATGGTGTTACGCTTCGTGACGCAAACAATAGAATGCAGATCCTAGTCGCTTTGTTGTTCCGCCCGCGATGTTTCTATATACAGGTCTTGTCAGGTTACCTTATCAAGTGCAAATTCATATGGGTCTTTAGATAAGTCCAATGTTATTTACAATCTCGAAATCGAGTCATTAACGATGTTACTGAAACGTAAACTTTTAACAAAAGACGCGTTAAATTTGAATATCGACGAGGCTTCGCTTCCTTCAATTTATCATCGATACTTTGAGATCCTTTTGAGCTTTAAAATGTCATTATTTTAAAGACTTGTAAACGTTTGATTCTCGGTTCGATTTCATTCTTTATAAAAATACAAAATTTACTACTAATTTTAAGGCAATAGTAAATGTTGCAACATGAAACAATGATTGCAAAATGTATTAAAAATCCTGTTTTTAGTAAATTTGAATATAAAAATCAAACAATCATAAAATACGAGAGCAGTACAGCAATCGCTTTTCAAATTTATTTATACGTTTCTCTGAACCAAAATTACATAACGCACTCTATACTCGCTTATTACAAGAGGCTTTAACTTTCCCCTGACAATGAGCGAGTAAATGCGTGCGCGCGTTCTGCCTATGATATATTTTGAATTATCGCGTACGCGCTTTCTCTCTGTCTTACTCCCCCACATACTGACGCACACGCGCGCGTTCTCGACCATATAGCCATTGTCGAGTGACGGATGACGGGGAAGGACGAGAAGGAGGCGGCATCGTCACGGAATCGCTCACAAAAGCCGCGGCAGCCGGTGCTATCTCTTTCTCTCTCTCTCTCTCTCTCTCTATCTCTATCTCTATCTCTATCTCTATCTCTATCTCGCTCACTCGTATGTGTTTCGCTATCGCAACCCTGCATGGCTGACGCCGCTTGGGATCCGCGCGGCAAGGTTATTTAATTAGGCGTTCTTTCCAAGAGGCGTCCAATGAAATTTTCGTCGACCCGACAGTTGTGACCGGATATAGGTACAGACGCAAAAAGTTTTTATGGGGGAAAATCAACGGGCTTTTATAATCAGATATATATGTGCGGAGAGCTTGCGTTGTGGAGAGAGAAAAAATTTTTGGAATATTCCTCGCTTGAATAGGCTGTGATTAGGAATTGAATATCGACGATGTGTCTTTGATTTTATGAAGAGTCGATGGGTGAAATTAGTTTATTCTTTTGATAATACTTGAGGTATAGCGGTAATTTTTAAAAATTCACAAAATGTGGATTTATTTTGTAACTCTTTGTATATGAATCCAAGATAATATTAAAAGAAAAATAAATTTAATCCAACTAGTTTGTAATATTAAATTTGACGAAAACATATTTTCTTCTTAAATGAACAGATAATTTTAAATAAGTTTTTGTTTGCAAAATTTTTTTTTCATATACAGAACGTTTTTTGCAAACAAATTTAATGAATTGAAAATTAAAATTGACTGAAACTTGCTTGTAACAATTAAATTTAATTTTAATTTTGTATCGCGCACCTTTTTTTTTAATAATTAAAAATTCAATTTGTTTCTATGCATAAATATTAACCGTTTGATAAAATAACTGAATGAAAGTATAACTGTAATTTAACTTGATTTAAAAACGCGCCAAATTAATTTTAAAAATTCGTTTAAATTAACTAGAACAATTTTAATTTAAACGTCTATGAAATTAATTAATTCAAAATCATATTGAATGGTACAAAATGTATACCGCCGTCAAAGTATTAGTACACAAAAATTGAAATTTCTAATACCATAATGAATAAATGCATAAATTTTATTTTCGGATTTTAACGAAACAAAAGATTTTCAAGTTCTTTATTAATTCGATTTATCTTAAGTTGCAGAAGAATAAGAAATTGAAAAGATATAAAAAAAGGTCCATGCAAAAGATACACGCGGCATATAAATAAATGATAAAAGTCGCAAATATGAAGAACATGTAATATACTTATGCACGAGTGCTCACATCGCTTGCACTCATCCGGATTCCACGGATTGACAATCTCATATTTCAATTTCGAGAGCTCGCTGCAGGATGCGCGCATCGCCATCGGGCTTTCTTTTTTCCCGCTCTTCCTTTTCTTTCTTTATTTAACGCACCCCTCGCGCACTTTTGCCCGAGGCATATCGTAGCCCCGCGTTCCTGTTATTACACTCTTGGGGAGCGCGGCAGTGTTTGCGCGTGTTCGTTGGGAGAGTGACGAAGTACGTAAGCACGAACAACAGCTTACGCTCGCAAGAGAAAAAATATAATAAGACTTACACCGGTTTCTTGCGTGCGGTGCTTTGCGATAAATACGCGGCTATTTTTTCACTATTTTTCCCTTTTTTTTTTTTTTTTTTTTTTTTTTTCAGATTTTCATTTTCGCGTAAAGCGGTAATAAAAGCGCGGTGATTTATTCATTGAGAGACTTTTTTTTTTTACAAGCGCGAAGGTGATTTAAATTTCGATAGGCTGATGTAATTATTTTTATTTACGAAGTAATTTTTCATCGATATATCGATTGAAACTGATTGATTGAATAAAAAATGAAGTTGAATTTTTATTTGAATTTAAAAGCAAATAATGGAAGTCTCTTGATTCAAAAAAATTTTTCAAACCTTCGGATACTTTTAATTAACATAATTTATATATTTTATTATTAAAATTAATCGTAGCATGTTACTAAGTGTTTTTAGTTAAATTTAAAATACCAACATTTTCAATCAAGGACGCTTCAGTCAAGTGTACACACACATATGCCACAATTTGTTTCAATTTTATTTGACAACAAACTTACTTATGGTTAATGTATTAAAATCCTTTTTTTCAAAGGAATAAAATCGTTAACCGAGTTAGCTAAGTAAAAACAATTGCTTCCTGTTGCTTACTTTATTTATAAAAAAAAATATTGGCAAAAAGCTTGACTGGTGATAGTAAAACTGAAGCATTAAATGTGGACGCAATATTGTTTTAATTGTTTATAAACTCAAGCTACCGATATGCATTTAGGTTTCGTGCTTTGACACTTTAATTAAAATTGAATAAAGAGCGCGCAAAATTCTATTACTAACCTTATTTCGTTATGCGAATTTTATCGTTAAGAATTTGTTTTTCTAAAAATTTTATTACAAAATATTTTTCGTGAAATAAACTGTAAAAGAGTTTTATTATCAGTTATCGAAGTTTTTAATTGTATTATATATTTTTATAAATAGTTTTTCCATTAAAAAATCAATATTTGAGGCTTTTATTTTATAAATTGATAAACTAAAAATAAATGAGATTAAAAATATTTTTATAATTTTTTTTGCCTTTTTGCGTGTCAAAGTTACATGAAAAATTGTAATAAGAGCAAAGGTAAAATTTTACATGATTATGAAAAGCAAATTTCCTGCACTCCAACGAAATTCGTTCCAACTTATTAAAGAAATGCAAGAAGATAATAGATCTTGTATGTGTAGACATAGATAAAATCGCAATCAACAGATAATAACCCGATCTTACAAAGCGACGACAGGTTATGTATCCGAGAGGGATGGGCTTTTGGTACATTGAGAATCCCGGCGCGGATAAGCCGAAGGGATATTGAAAGTTGGTAGCGTCTTTCTTACGCTTCTTACCAAAGAAATACATCGACGTGTTTGCGCACATCCGATAAAAGGCGGTTGTATCCATAGACAGGCATGCTTTATCCTTACAACTTGAATTTTCGTGGTTAGACAGTATGACTGTATGCTTCCTTTATAAGTGTCGCGTTCGTGGCAGCTTTTTCACAACTCGTTTACAAAGTTTACATTATATTCAGAAAGAAGTTTTTGACGATTTTCATTTTTAAAAGAAGCTCCGTTCCTTGAAATGGAACGAATGCGAATTTCTCGTCGGTTTATAGTAAATCCGTTTTGTTCCGAGTATGCCACTTCGATTAATACGTTTTATCGCAAAAATGATCAATCAATTTATATTAATCATAGTTTTTTTTAGAAAAAAGGTACAATTAATTTTCTCGAAAAATTAATATTTCCAACAATTATTTTTCATGGAAACTGATTATCATTTTACAAAAATATATGATAAATATGTAATAGAAAGTTCTATTAACTATAGTATATTTATTAATAATGATGATGTAAAATGATGACCGACTTTAAAGAATTATTGACATTTAAAATATATACCAAGAATAGATATAATTTGTGTATATATTTGTACAAAATCATGTGTTAAAATTCATTAAAAATACACATTTACTGACACGTTTAATGATTGATACAATTTAATAAATTCGATATTTAAATCTATTTAATGAATTCAAATTTTATTAATTATGAAATATATAATTTATTTAATAACAAATTATGTATACAAGTAAATCCAAAATTTGTCGCGTATAAATTTTATGTAAATAGTTTTTGTTTTCATAAAATATATTTTACGTAACGCATGAGACGAAATTTTTTACAACACCAAAAAACCTGTCTTTAACATACAATTTACATTTTATGTATTACGCAATATATTAAAATATTAAACCAAAAAATAAATAAATAAATAATTGCATTTTATAAAAAAAGAAAAAAAAAAGAAAACTTTCGCTGAAATCGTATTACATAACATCAATGTAACAGACTTGCAAAAATTACCAGAAAAACAACTTTAAAGCGAACGACAAATGACGGCAGCAAAGAGAATTCAACTCGAATATTGCGTAAGACAAAATAATTATCCCGGTCTTTGGTAGTCGACTGTTTACCTGGAAGCCGCGTGGCCCGATCATTCGATTGGGATTGCTCGCAAGCGTCGGTAACTCCAGCCTTTTTGAAATACTTCCAAGTTCAGAGTAATTATATACTACCTGCATGTATCCGATTAGAATCCAATAATCTAGAGGCGAATATTAACTATTCCGAGAAGAAGGCGCGCACGAAAGTATATGAGCGCAGCTTTAATTCGATAAGGTATTTCACGCTTTTTTTTTCCTCTTTTTCCCTTTGCGTTTTCATTCATTCGCAAATTGAAAAACGAGAGTACTTATACGTCGGACGCGAAATGTCACGAAATCAAATTCGCCGTAGTTAATGATTAGAAAAGCTATTTGTACGCTGCTATTTTAATTAACCAATCTACATGTGACCGACAAATAGATTTTAAATTTGAATATATTCCTTTAATAACTTGATTGTACTAAGTAACTTATAGTAAATATTTAAAAATTCTTAAACACCTTATTAACTTTTTCGCTCTTAATTTAATGTTTTTTCATAAATATAACATTATTTTTAATTGGATCTTTTATAATTTTTTTAATCTTTGTAATAGTTTATACGTCATAAGAAGGAAACTTGAAAATTTTGAAGTTTGTATCATTTTTGAATGAAAAAAATAAGAGATTTTAGATTCGTATTATGCGTAGAAAGAATAAAGCGAATGCTTATTTCAAATTTAAGATGTTACGTAAAATTTTAGCTTCTTTCAATAGAAATGTAACAATTATTAAAATTTTACTTTTCAAACGATTTTAAAGTTTAACCTTAAATAACATTAAATTCACTAAAGATTTTTCATACGAATTGAAATAACCAACGGACCATAATTTGTCCATAATTCAAGATACTCTTAGCAAAATCAGTCTACTAGTTATGAAAGTAGATGATATATTTCAAATAAAACGGCAACTCCGATTTAACTATGATTTCTCAAGAATATTGATGAATCATAAAAAGCTTAATCCTGTCGAGAGCTAAAACTGTGGCCTTGCATACAATGCATTCTCAAAGAAGCTCAGTATAACGTATCCTTTACATTCGACCGCTTTAAGGATTACTTTCTACCGAGTGCCGAGAACTGCAAAGCTTCAGTTAGACGATGCTAAAAGAAGCTTGTGACCGTAAATCTTACATTGTTGAAAATCTGGATTTTGCTTAAAGACATTTGATACTCCGCAAGTCTACGCGATACGGATGAATAAATTTTTTAATATAAAAGGTACGATATGAAAGTCTTATTACGAATATAGAACAAAGGAAAGATAATTATTATGCTTTTAATGTTACGGATAATTTTCTCATTTTATTATCATATAAACCTGCAGAATGTGAAGTATAAACTCGAATATATAACCTAATTTAATTGAATGCTTTAAAGAAAAACAAGGAAAAAGAAAAAATGTATTTAAAAGTAATCTAAATACAGTAACAGTGATAGTAAATTGTTTGATAAAATAGGCGATATCTTGAATAATTTAAAACACCTTTAAAATATGTCAAATCCGATGATCCGTGAAGCTTTTGCTCGATTCGTTAAGCGCTTTTTTCGATGTAGTGATTAAACTGAGCAAAAATGTCGGTTAAACGTTGTCGGAAGCCTGTCGGTATAAAAAGAAACGTTCATCCACGCAAGAACATTTTGACACGTTTGAACACATGCAAACCAGTAGCTTTTTCCACTTGAACGGGGAAGCTACAACCATTCGGGGAAACAAGCGGCGGGAAAGAAAGATTGCCGAGAGTCGTAAAGAGTCGCGAAGGCTTCTTCTTTTCTTGCTTGCTCAACTCGAAAAATAGTACCACATCTCGTAAAAGGCTTCCTAAGCGAGCTTTCAGAGATGGATTGATGGAAAAAGAAAAGAAAATGGCGAGTGAGTGATAGAAGGATTTCTTAGATAATCCGTGTGTAGATCGAAAAGAAGAATTTTTCCATGGTCGCGCGCATCTGGAAGTTTGATTTAACACGGGTGACTTTGAAAAAAATGTCGTTAGCGCAGTCGCGAGAGATGTATAAATCTACGGGAATTGCGAGAAAACCTTGAAGGGATGAGCAGTTTTTTAACTTTTTGCGCAAATGAAAGTCGGAGGTGCGGCGATTAGAGTTTCCGCGCACTTTAGTTTAGCGCACGACAAGCTCACGTTTAGAGAACGATAGGAGGCGAAAGTTAACTTTTTTCATTAGTAAGAGACAGTCATCGTTCTTAAAATGTGAAAGGAGACCAAAGTAAGGGTGCGAAGGTCTTATTTTATAACTACCTGATTAGAAGTTTAATTATCTGGAGTGTTTTATTTTTTTGAGCTATGGCTTAATACTGCGTTAAGGCTAAGATGCGAATTAAAACGAAATCTCTTTTAAGCTTTAATTCACATAAAAAACTAAGTAATGTAGAAAACTGCTAACCATATTTTACAAAGTACAAAGGAATTATTTTTAGAAGCAAAAGATTACGTTGACTCTAAAAGGTATTAAATAATTTTATAATATATAGAAATTACTTTTGATAAAATCGAATGTCGTATAATAAAAGAATTTTCTTCAAAGCTATCAAAAGAACTTTTTAGTCGACTTTCTATAGAAATATTTAATAAAAATATTTTTCATATCGTTAATAAATATAAAAAATTCTACGATGTGCAAATAAAATAATTAATTAAAAAATAATCGAATACGTGTAGTTCTTGTTAACTACTTTTATAGATTGAATATAAGTCATACGAGTACAATATACTTCTAAATTTAATTTATCACGCACTTGGAATTGATCATAAAACATTTTAAATATGTAACTATAATTTTGTTAGTTTTTTGTAACGTTAAATATTGTAAAAAAAATGTATACTTGTAAAACGGTAATAGTATTTGAAATGAAAAAGTTGAATATTGACGCTTCCAAGAATTTTAATTTTACCAATAGATTGATGAAAATTTTTTTGAATGATTTATGAACGAAACTTTGATAAAGTGAAATTAAAATTTTTATTTTAAAAAAAATTAAATGAAAATTTTAAAGAAATACATAAAAAAATAAAAAATTCTTCGATAATTTATATTTCATAACAGTAATCAATAAATGACAATTTTACAATACGAATTGATTGTCTTTGTACAATTATATTGTAATAAAACTGCGATTTATTTTAAATAAAAAGCTAATTAAATTATTTTTGGAAAATATTCTTATTTTTTAATTGATTGAATTCAAGCGTTGTTTGAAATACATAAGTAATAGATTTATTAATTTTATTTGTGTTAATTAACGATAAAATAAAAAGTAATATAAAATAAAATCATTGCAAAGTATAACAACATTGAAACATTCAACTTAGAGCGTAAATTTACATTCTCAGCAATATATAGAATCACTAAATTTATTTATCAAGATTCAGAAAAAGAAAACTAACTTCCTAAAATGATTATCATAAGTGATTTGATTACTTTTCTAAGAGATATCTTACTCTATTATACTCATTATTAAACTTAATGTGTAAAGATCTTGTTTCAAAAGAAAATAATATCTAATTTTATTTCAAAAGAATAAAAGATTATTCTTTATAGTTACAAATTTGTCTATGAAAATAAAAATAATTTGTTTATTTTTGGTGAAAATTCATTTTTATTAATTGATTCAAATTGCAACAAGCCTTACGTAAAACAAACAATTATAAATATTAGTTTATTATATTACAATTATTTCAAGAAGTCAAACCAATACAATAAACCGCGAGAATAAAAAGATATATCATTTTTTTTTTTTTTTTTTTTTTTTTTTTTAATGATACAGACAAATATAACGATATTACATTCACATATATAAACAGATAGTCCCACCTCTGTTCAAATATCGTCGCGTAAATTCTTGCCAACACCAAAACTAATTAAAATTAAAACACAGACCTAAAATGCAACCGAGCAAATTGATCACCCACGAGAACGGTCGCGCTAGTTTAGCGCGAATTCGAATGTTTGCGCGAGAAAGAAAGAGTGAGAAAGAGAGAAAAAGAGAGAGAGAGAGAGCAAGAGATAGCCGCAAGAGTCCGATCTCGTTTAGCTACACTCTTGGAGGACTCGGGCTAACTGCCGAGAGCTTATAGCCGTCGTAGTACGACAGGGTGATGCTGTTCTCCTCCGTACCCCGGGACTCGCGCGCGCACCACCTGAACGTCGGCACAACACACAGGGGAGAAGAGAGCAAGGGACGCGCGTGTGTGCGCGTGAGAGGGAGAGAGAAAATCTCGTCGTCATGGAGACGCGAGCGCGCGCGCAAGTTTGCTTGCTTCGACGAGCCCGCGCCCGGTCGCGCATATTTTGCGTTCGATGTATAACTGGAAAAACGCACGCGCAAAAAGGTTGGATGCACGTGTATATTTGGGGGGAATGGGGGAGCTTTTTTAATAATTGGACTTTACTGCTGAGCTTGATTTAGGAGGGGAGATAACGCTTTGGTCAAATGAATGTCATTAAGCGAAATTTCGACAGTCGATTAGAGATTGCTTGTTATTTCGCTTGATGTTTTTACGCTCTCAATTAAGACATCTATCTGACTCTAATTATGTTCATATTACTTGCTGTTTTTAATCGATCCACATATGTAACGTACTTAATTTCTGTTTGCCTTTAAATTGATATTGTCGATAACCGTTTTACTTGCATTAAAAACGATATTGATTAATATGAAAAAAAATATTACGTATTTATAAATGAAATACTGTTTTTATTTTCTACAATATTGATGCAAGTAAAATTTTAAAATTACTTTACCATTTTTTCTTATTTCTAATCAACTCACACATTTAATTCTAAATGAGATTTTCATTTTTTGTCGCCACACAACTTGTATCAAACGTTTTTTAAAAGTTTATTTGCAATTCCAAAAAAAATTTTATATATTTCAATTATTGCCAATTCAAACAACACAATATCGATATTTTTGTACTTGGTTTTGACAAAATTTACTCCATTATTTTATATATGGTAATGCATCATCAATTTTCGTTAAAAAAAATTCTTTGAAGCGATACTCACAGAAAAATAACTGAAAAAGATACTTCGCTTTTCAGTCATGAATTTGCACTACACGTATACTAACACACAATGGCACTCGAGTGTCAATCGGAAATTTTTTGGAAAGTTGTAGTACCATTGGTACGAGAGTGAAACTTGTCAAGTGAACTTTCCTTTTGTTCAGCAACGTACATAAAAGAAAAAAAAAAAAAAAAAAAAAATACAAAGAATTCCAACGCGGCTTTTTGAAGAATTGTCGACACATAGCGCATATTAAAAAACTGATATTATAATGATGGAAAATGTTGCATTCATGTATACAATTTACACTTGAAAATTAACGATCAACTTTGTTTACGATCTCCCATTCGATCGGATTGATTCGTTTTCCCTTATTTGCAATACACTCAATTGTTTAATAATTCTTCTATTGTTTCTAGTATTTTTGTATGTTGATTCTTAACGAAAAAAGATTTAAAAGTGTAGATGGTTTTGAAGCAAATGTATTATTATGGGTATTAGTTGCTTTATTATGAAAAACCAACAAATTCAATTACAAATGTGTATAATATATGAATTAAATGCACATTTTTATTATAAACGTATAAACACATTTATTTATTACAAACGTAGATGACATAAATGATCGTTAGCTATGTTATCATTAGTAATAAATGAGAATAAAATTGAAGGTATCTTAATACAAAAATATATATTATTTCGCTTCTTTTCCACTAAACTTTTACTAGGTATTGATTTAAAATAGCAATGTCATATTTTCCCATACAGACATCATACATTTTTCTCACACATTATTATCTTCCTATCCATCTAAAATATTGCGTCGATGTGTAGACTTATTTTCATCCCTACGCACCTCTCGATCACACAACGAACTTCGAACTCGTTCTTCCCATAGATATAAATATGTGTGGATTTTTCTCGAAATTCAGCGCTTAAAATTCAAACAGCCAAGTCGTTTCGATGCTTCATGAAAAAAGCTCTCTTATGTATATATGTGTACATATGTATAAGAACGTGTGTGAATTTTCTTTTAATACGTGATATAAAGGCAAAGGCAAAAAAGTGATGTACCGCTGATTCATTTCGAAAAGTAAACGCTGCAAATACATCGGCAAGAGAGCAAATTTCTTCTGCTCAACCTTGTGCTTCGCACGTTCAAATAAAATTTGGTCTTACTTCCGCTCACTCGATTTATCCCAAGACCTTTTTACCTTCAGAATCTCACCGTTTTGCTCATCGTAGAGTCTCGAAACCACCGTATCATGTAAAATTTCCGTTTTCTGAGTTTTAGTAATGACGTGTGCGTTCGCGAAAGTGCACGAAGGGCTCGCTTCAAAACGTTGATAAGACATTTTAATATAGAATTGGTTCCACAAATGGATTAATTTTTTATATCTTTATGCCAGAGGTAGAATTATTTAGTTTACCATATGGCAATTCATTGTCATTTGTAGGTTACTCGTTCAATACTTTTTCTGACATTCGTTTTTTTTTTCTAGCATTTTATTGTTTGTAATTCAATCAGTAAAATTTAATATTAAAATTATTATCGAAAGTAACGACTGGATTGCAATGTAAACAATTGTACACACCGCACTATCATTTGAATTTAATTGAAATTGCATTCACAATTTAATAACACAGATAATAAAGTGTATTAAATTTTTCATTTTTAAAAATTATGTTGAAAACTTGTTTGTTTAAGTGTTTAATTGCCCCTTGTTTTTTTTCAAATGAAATTTTGTTGAAAATTTTTTCGACAATTTCTCTCTTGACACCACCGAGCAATTCGCACACATTTCTAAAACTTAAAAGCATCCCCAGTTTTATTTACTTTTTATACATACTAATGATATTAAATCTTATAATCTTTTTGAGCATCCAATCACAAAATCAGACATTCAAACTAATTTTCATTTGGAAATATTCTGATGATATTAATTTCGAATTTGGGAGAGGTTGGAGTACGGTCGATATGGGTTTTCATATTTTTTGGTACTCTCTGCAAAGTAAATATTTTTTTATTTTCTTTTTTCACATTTATTCGCGATATATCGTATGCAATATTTACCGATGATTTGTTTAGCGAAACTTTTTATTTGGTTTATAAAGACATCCAAGGAATAAGCAAACAGTAACAAGGCATTAATTGAATATTTTTTCTGTATGGCATGTAAACGGATTGTATGCTTCATATGTTCTTTCCCAATATACTCGGATTTTCGTAATTAAAGTGTGTTCGAGATGTCCTTCTCTTTATTTTGAACTTTGGTGCAACGTAGTATAACCAAATTTTTGGTATTGTTGTACCAACTGAAACTGATTTTATAATCGGGTTATTGCTACATGATATTTTGATTAAAACTATAAATTGCATATACGGAGTTACATCTGATATCAAACTACCTTGGATTTCAGCTTTATCAAAGCAATTGCAACGGTTAATGTTGCGTTCCTTTTTGCACGGTACGCATCCTATGATAATACTAATCAAAGTCTCGATAGTAATCTTGTGATCTATAAACGCTTATGCTCGAACGTTAATATGTTGATTTATACAAATTTATTAAAAATATGAATTAATTTGATTGAGCGCTTTGTTTAAAAATAATACAATTATATTACATTTTAGAAACTCCGTAAAATAAATAATTTACGTCATTATTGACTGTAACATCGTTCATCTACGTTTTGTTCAAATCTATAAAATCCCTCACACCACTGGTACTTTACGAAAAGTACAAAACTAAAATCGGCGTAGAGCGAAGAAACGCGAGTAGAAGACACCGAGAGGAGGAGCCTTCGAATTAGGGAGGCCGAATGAGAATCTCCTTCACAGTTGGCGGTTAATTCCCCCGTCAGCCATTCATTTTTCTCTTTCCCTCTCCTTCTTTCGTAAAGTTCCAAAATCGCGGCGGCGGTACGATATCATCGGAATCGCTTATTGTATACATGTATATGTACGCGGCCGTCATTGGAATCGGCGAGCGATATTAATTAGTCAGCTTGTGTGCCAATCCGCGCGCCATTAACGCTCTGGTAAATTATGTACTGCAACTAGTCTCTCGGATATGACACTCGTCGATATATTGCCATGTCCTGCCACTATTTTGTTTTGACGTGGGTTTAGTCAATCTATCTCCTCACCGTTGAGGGTTTGCTTTTTCGTGTTTGTACATGTCATAGGAGAGAGAGAGAGGGGTATAATTGGGCGCATTTAGCTAGCCGCGGATGTCGGAAGTAACTTAAACAACGAGGGCAGGAAATTTCTTGTGTTCGCGCAAGCTAACTGCTCGAATACTACTTGTTTGCTCACGAGGGAAACGTTTTCCTCGTCCTTTACGCAGTGATGCTCTCTTTGAGGATGCTATTTTCCCTCTTTCGTTGCTCTTCGGATCTCGAAGTGTTTACAGAGCCGCCCGTTTATCTTTCGTTTTTAGTATCCCCAACTTTATTATCGGCTTTTTATATCTTGATCTTGATTTGGAAATGAGCTGTTCAAAGTGTAGTTTATACACGCAATAGCCATAAAGTAGTTGTATTGTATCATTAGTTTATCAGTTAATTTGTCATCGGTTCGTCCTACCCGATGCATTGTTTATTTGATTGACCCGATTGCAAACAGTAGTTCATGACCGGTGAATTTTCGACAATAATTTATTCAAAATTTCAGTTAGAATTATGATTAGTTTGCTTATAATGAAGCATAGTTGCATGTAAAACTCTTCGATATTGATACTGGAAATGATAACTGTGTGTTTCAAATCTCATGTAACGAAAAAATATTTATTATCCTATTATTAAACGATCATAAGATAAATGTAAAAACAAGAAACTTTTTATAATATCTATATTTTTTGTTTTAAATAAATGATTTTTAAATAATGTAATTTATCAAAAATAGCACATATTTCTTGTAAGAGATATTTTATTCAAAATAAATGAATGGCTCTGGCTGAATATTCGGGATTGCGATTCGATATTCACGTTTTAATTCGCAACGATTGCGATCCATTATTCAGAGGCGTTCGTATGCTTTCTTGAATGAAATGCTACGCTTCGATATTCACATTGAAAATGTGCACGTCTAATTCATTTGAGAATATCACTATGTGCATAAGACTGTAACTTTATAAGAATTGGTAAATTCGTAAATAAAAGATATAAGTTTAAATTTTATATTTTATTTAGATTTAATAAATTGGTTTTTAATTTCTTTAGATTTATTAATTAATAATGATATTTACTTTATAACGCTATATTTTACAATAATTTTGTTTACATTGTATAAGAAATTTAAAACAAAATTAATTTAATTTTCATTCGCTTCGACAAAATTTATATTAGCACATTATTTTTTTTTAACATCTAAATAAAACATCTCTTTTTCTACTTTGGAATAAAAACTATGCTCTCGATGAAAAAAGCTAGAATGGGCTTGTTGTTATCGTTACCTTATTTTAACTCTAGGACTATCGAGCGTTATTCTTATTTTTTATATTCTATGTAAATATATTTTAAAAATTATTAAATGCATAGATTTAAAAAAGTCATCGTAAAATATTAAAAATTGCAACCAGTCATTTTCACTGGTCGATAGTTTTTACGCTAAACGCCATAGAATTTTCAACTCGCTACTCTTTATTTTATTTTTTTTTTTATTTGGTTTACGCGTACTCGAGCGCTTGGTATCGGCAGCTCTGGCTCGATAAAAGCCAACGTCTCACTGTAAAACACCTGAGTCTTGGTAGATGAGAGAAAAAGAGAGGGAACTGGCCACGTAACAGTCTCGAGCGGCTCTTAAGGCCGTCTCGTAGGCGAGCGAGCGGCGCAATAATTGCGAGCTCGCGAGCCCGCAAATGGCACTTCGCAATAACAATGAACCGCAGTACGGCCTTGCCAGTCATCTATATATAGGCGGTGCGCGAGAGTCTCTGCAAATGTTGTAGGAGCAGAGCTCGTACTATACGTACGACTCTAAAGCACGTGTGCAAGCAAACCGGCCTGTTTGCGAAAATTATAATGCGGGAAATAATGTTGATGCATCCTTTCCGAAGCGTTGATTCAGTGAGAAAATGTTTGCTTCAAAATTTGAAAATAAATGGGAGTAATTTTTAACGAGATAATTAATCTCCGTCATAATGTGAGAAATTTTACTGGCTTTCTAATGCTATTAAAAAAAAGGAATAAAAGAATCGCTAACAGTTTTTCAACAAATTTTTTTAAAACATTTTTCGTGCATTCTAAGCTGCTTGTGAGGTTAAATATACCATAAAGAAATTCCATAAATTTATAATTTCTTAATTATCCTTTTCTTAAGTTTTTGAAACAAAATGAAAAAAGTTTGCTCAATGTGTCTCAAATGTAAGCGACAAAAATCCTTTATTTCAGTGCGCAATCTTTATCGTTTCTGCAAAATTGATAATGAAATTGATTTATAAGAGATTACCTCGTAAAAATTAAAATTTAAAAAAATAAAGATCAGCTCCGAGGTTAACTTGACTCCCTTCTTTTATCTTTATCTCGTCCACGAAAATTCGGGTGGACACGCGTATAACCTGTACAATGCGAATAGAATTACGAATAGAACAAAGATAGAAAAAAATGCACAGAGGCCAAAACTCCAACGACTATTACATCGCTAGAGTCCCGCAGAGAGACAGAGCGGACCCCGGAGATTGTAGTTTATTAGCTCAACCCCCCGCTTAGCGAGGGATACAAACTTCGTTACTTGTTTTTTGCTCTTTCTCTCTCTCTCTCTCTCTCTCTCTCTCTCTCTCTCTTTCTAACTCTAGTTATATGCGTATACAACTTTTGTTTGCTATTGGTTGAATGTAAAAACGATCGACATTTATTTGATTTCATGATTTTATTCTTTCATCGCTCAATACAATTGACTTTTACTTTTTTTTTTTATTTTACCTTTGTTGTGGCAAGTTCATTTTAAATAAATATAAGCTGATGATTTAATGATACTTTTATTGGTAACGTAAACAAAACATCGGTACTTGTGGATATTTTAATTTTCATTTATGGATATTAATTGTTTTGATGATAAAAATTCGCAAATAACAGCAAGTTTTATTAGTTGGAATCTATAAAATTCATTGTTTATTATGAGATTCTCAAAGATGTCTAAAGATCGAATTTAATAGATATTCAGAAAACTACCTATTGGTGTATTAATTTTTATATTTCCAATTTACATTTTTCTAAATAGAGCCATTCCTTTTAAAATTTATTTTACCCTCTTCAATGACTTCCATTATTTTGCTTTCTGATGCTGAACCATAGCGATATCGCATCGAGTACCAGACTTGTTAATTGAAAATATGTATCGACGTATTAAGCGCAACTGCTTTTATAAAAGTGCAAAAAATCTTTAACTCTATAATAATTCTTGTATATAAGAAATATTATGAGATTTATGTTGTTCTTCTATCATTTATATTAGCGGACTCGATAAATTCACAGAAGAAAAGATAAGATGAATTTTAAAAAAAGTAGAAAAGAAAAGAAACAGACATTCGTTGTCGAAGGTTTCGAGAAAAATTCTTTAATTTCATCAGATACTCGAGCCTACGAGCTTATTTATTTTTACTCTTGACTCTTTTTTCATTTCACCAGCATTGCAATTTTTCTTATAACTAATAATTAATCAGACACAAAATAGAATTATTGTGTTTGCACGTTACAGTAATCAAGCATTATTGTGTCAAATATTTTATTTTCCATAGTATTTTTGATCGTAAGCTTATGTTCAACGCCATTTTTACGCTTGAATCCTTTGAAAGGTGAAAAGACAAAAAGTGACCAAAATAAAACATGCATAAGAGAGGAAGACTTGCAAATAATAGAATTTAGATATCTTATAAATTAAATATATAGTCAAAATATTAATTAAATGATTATTTAATATTTTGAAAAAGAAATTTCAAAATATTTTTTTCATGTTAATTATTTAAAATAATTCCCTTATAGCATTAAAATTATGTAAAACATTAATAAGAAGAAAAATATAAATTATGTTAATGTTGTAAAACATCGAATACATTAAAATAAAATTTGACATTAAAATAAAGTAACTTTTCTGACTTCTGCAACTAACCATACGATTAAGCAATATCATAGCCTTAATGTGAAATTGTAAAAAAACTACACCACATTACAAAGCGTGATCGTAGCACCGAAAAGTAGAAAAGAACAAGTGCACGGGAGATAATAATCGTACTTTATCGAGATGTGAGGCCATATATACGGGGCCTCGTCGTGCCGGCAATTAAAGTTCCACAAGCGAGTTCGAGGTTATCATCATCCGGCATTCCCGGATACTCGGTGTTTGCAAGTTGCCGGAGAAATAAGGAGGCACTGGAGGACAGATAAAGACGAGGAGGAAAAAGAAGGAAGGAAGGGCAAAAACACGTCGCAAGGTAAAAAGAACAAACGAGAGAATCGAACGAAGGACGTAAGCAAGTTAGCTTCTTTTCCTCTCCTTCTTCTCTCTCCCTCTCTCTCCCTTTGGTTTTTTCTATCTCTTTTTCTTGCCGAGTTCGATGAGAGATTACAGAAAGCGCCCGCAAAACCATGCCCGGTGCATCTGGAAGAACCGCCGGTAAATAAAGGCGGTGAAGCTAAAGAGAACAATAAGCGCTCGGAAGCGTGCGAGTGCAAAGAATTATACCTTGGCTTTGAGCGCCAGAGGGCTTGTTCTTTTTCCTTCTCTCTCTCTCTCTCTCTCTCTCTGTTTTTTTGCCCAGCATTTTATGCAATGGTGTGTGCTTTCACGGTGACATTCGCTTTCATGTTGAATAATGTTGGATGACTCAACATTTTTGAGTTTTAGTGCAAAAAATGTTGTAAAATTTTTTAATTTATTACGATGCTGGTATAGATAATAGTTTGTACGTCTTCAATGCTAAACCAATAGACTTTGTTCTAAATTTTTGAGACTAAATTCTATCAACTGAACGTGTTACAAAACATGAAAGAGCTACGTACCACAAGATGCTCACACGTACATAAGCAGTTTAGGCTTCCGTGCGCCTTTCTGTCTGTCCTTTTCTTTTTCTCTCCTTCTTTCAACTTACTCTCTTTCTTTTTTTTTCGAGTTCGTGACCAGAATGCAAAGTTCAATCCACAGAGTGCGAAACGATCCAAGGTAGATTCCACGAGTTGCCAGCCAGCTACGCTGTTGCTTTTCCGTGAACGTGTACCGAAGAAAAAGACAGAAAATAGCAAACGACGTAGAAGAACTGAGATCGGTTAACTGACGAGCGAATCTTAAAATATACGGTGGTACATTCGATGAGGGCATAAAAATCTCGGAGAGTAACAACTAGTGTGCGTAAATTTTAGCTTTCTCCTATTTGTGTTTTGCTTTTTTTTCTTCGTACGTCTTCAGATTTTGAATTAGATATCTTGTATGAAAATTCTTGTGTAAATGTTGATCTGTATCAGTTTAAAAAATTTTAGAAAATAATTTTTCCTAAATAATTTTTATTTAGAATTCAAGTTTTACAAATGTATATGATATTTGACCAACAAAGACTAAGGCACGTTATATAAATTTTTTAAAAATTAGCAAACAGTCTCTGTCTCGAAATTCATTATGATAATTGAAAATTGATGTCATACTAATTACTGTATACAAATACACGTGTACCGTTAATTTAATTTTCTGCAAATATTCTCGATGTATAGGCATATTTATATAATGAAAAGCAACAGATTCTTCATACTTTAAAGCATTTAGTGTCTTCAAGTCAGCAGAATATAAATAAAAAGCTTCCCAATTAACCCAAATATCTGAAATAATTGAATTCGAGCTTCAAATAACCGTATAACAGCGTACTTGTGACTTTGTATTCCGAGCACGCAATCTTGAAGTGAAACTCTATTCTGAAGAGTATACATATTCATTATGGTTGTACTTGTGTGCGTAAGGCAAATATTATTTTAAATTATCTTTAATGAAAATAATTTTATTTATCATTTAATCATTCAATATTTCTAGGTTGATTAACATATATTTTAATTGTTAAATGTTTGAATTTTTTTAACGCTTCATTTTTCATAATAAACTGATCTCATTATTTTTATTGATATCACCATTGTTATTATAAAAAAGACCAAAGGTATAGTTAAATTCGCTGTTTTACAACTGATAATAATACAGATATTAGAAAATGTCGATGATGATTTAACGATGTATTCATAGTCTAGTTTATTTCTATTCCAGAATGTTTTATATTAATATAGGGTGTATAAACAATCGTAAGAAAGTATTTTAATGTTTCATTTGCACGATTTTCTTATTGGAACAAAATAAATATCGTTGTGTACAAATTTAACGTATACTTAATTTTCAAATAATACTGGAAATTATTATTGTCACAAAATATTGGAAATAATACGATAAACTTCTGTTAAAAGATCACCGCAGTAAATATTAGTCTAAATTGCAAATGATTAGAATCAATTGCAATATTCTGACTGTTGAAATTACCTCATTATAATTTTTTATTAATAACTTCGCCCTCTGCGGGCTTCGCGCGACAACAATGTTTTCACCAGTCACAGTCTTTCTTTCTTACATATCAAACCAATCAGAATATCGAAAACTTGTTCACAATTTTTATATCATCATTTTTTTTAAATAAGAAAAATTTATTTTCATACAAATGCAATAAAAACTTCGGTATAAATTTCATAATAAATAGCAAACTTTTTAACAACTTTCAAATGTGAGTCGGAAAAACAAATGAATTTTACATTCTTCTATTCCCATTCATTATTCGTTCTTTATATTATTTCTTCAGTTTTTCCTTCCTTGGTGTAATATATTTCAGTCCTCCTCATCGTTTTTGCTCGCCCTCGCATTTCTCTTCGTTCTATTTCTCTCTACACCCCATCCCTCATTTACTCGCTGCACGCGAAGCTATCACTTGGAGCAGGTTTCAAACAAAGATATTTCCCGCGACCCTTTCTTCTTTCCCCTATAATATTTTTAAGCCTTGCACTCCATTTTTTTCAAGTACATTAAATTCGCGAATTTAATGTACTCGGCGAAGGTCTACGAAGAATCTCACCATGCCGAATATCTGAGATAAGAGGGTAAAGTAGAAAGAGAAAGAGGAGATAGGGAGAATGATGAGAGTTACGAGTGCGCGCAAATGTGCTTACGCGCGATATCCTACCAAACGCAGCCTCTATTTTTGAGCAATTAAGTAGTTTACAGTATGGCCGCGTTGCCGATTTAAACGTAAATATTAAACGTTGCGTATATATTACTAAAACTTGTAAATTTCATTGACAATTAAAAGTAAGCTATCTGGATTATTTTCAGTTTATGCACAAAAAATATGTTTCTCTTTTACCAAAAATAAATATTCTTTGATCGAGATACTTGACTAAATTTTATTGTACTTAAAAAATAATGTAAAGTAAATCACTGATCATAATTCATATCATATGAATTCCTTTGGTAATTACTTTTTCTAATTTCTTCGCACATAAATTTTGACAGACAGTTCATACATTTTATTTGACGTATTTAACTTGTAATATTCAAAGAAATGTACCTTTTAAAAAACTAAACAAGAATATATGACAAAGCTTCTTTTTGATTCTATATATTTTCGTTTCGAAAATGAATTAAAATTAATCATACATTTATTTATGAATTCTTTTAAGATGAGTATATTTTCTGTATAAGTTTCTACAAATGTTGAAGTATTCGATTTCTGATGAATCTATAGGTATATGAAATGTTAAACTTTTATAAAAATACGAGCTTATTTTTATTAAAGCACAAATTTTGAAAAATAGCCTTTATATTAAACAAACAAATCTTCATATACTTTAACATATCTCTGCGATACGTAACGAATAATAATATTAGCTACCTTGAGTTTATCAATTCTATTCAATTAAAGTTGATTAATTTCTATTGGATACTTGTTGGTTATTTATACTGGTATCAAGTAATGCGATAGCGCCTCGGTGGCAAGTATTTAAGTATTTTCATTTTACTTTGAATTTTTCAAACACCAAAAGCGATTTAAAATAATTTAATATAATGCTAACGTTTTTCTTTTTTAATTTTATTTTGACAAATTAAAATAATTTATAAAATTTACGAAACTCTCTCTCTCTCTCTTCTCTCTCTCTCTCTCTTTGCAAATTGACCAGCGTAATAAATTAATTGAGCGCCAGCTTCTTACCATATAGTTAAGCTCGGACACGAGCTCGCGCATCTCAATCTCCCTCTTCCCTCCACTAGATTCAAGCCCAAAGCCCAAAGATACCTAGACGAAAAGCTTTAAGTTGAGATAAAGAAAGAAAAAGGAAGAAAAAAAAATCACAAGGTATAGTAAAACGCCTGTAAGAAAAAACTGTGCAGCTACGCAGAGAAAGAGAGAAGCCGCCTTGTCCTGCGGATTCCAAAGATCACTTGCCATTGTCAGCTACCTGGTGATTTATTGCTCCTCCGCGAGGACCTCACCCTTTATATCCGTACTGCCACCTCCCGAAAACGGCGCGCGTGCGCCACCGACTCTTTTTTTTCGCACCGATACTTTTCTTTTTTTTTATATAAGAGCAGATCTTCGTCTCTTTATTCTCCGGTATCACTGGTTTATTTATTTGATTTATTTTTAGAGATTATGACTGCATGTAGTACACGCAGAATTATTTATGATGTAAACTTGTAACTTAATTTTTTGATAGCGCGTGGAAAAAAACTATTCATTTAAATTTTTTAGAATGATAGGAAAAAACTGAAATAATATTCCTTTTAAACGAGTTGTTTTTCTTATCGAATTTTTTTTATCTAGAATAGAAAGATATAATATGGAAGTAAGGTTAATCGTCTGTAAAAAGCAATGCAAATAAAATTCTGAATCCTTTACTGCTCTCTTTTTATCTCTTTACTATTTTCGTTTGATCATTCTTTTTTGACATATTTCTTTGCCGTAGTTGCTTTCGTTCTCTCTTCTCTTATCAGCGCTCATTCAAGCCAGCAGAATATTCCATTTCTCGAGCATTTATCTCTCATAGGTTCATTTTTTTTTTTTCTTGCAACAATTTTTCCTCTCTCCCGCTTTTTTTCGATAAAGCATCGCTCGGTTTATAAAAAATATCTCGTCGTTTCCGGCGCGGAAACGATTTCGCCCCGGCTCGTAGCTGGCTCTTTCGAGCAAAAGCCACCCACCGTACGGCGTGTATACATCGACTTAATAACCGGCGATTACACGAAGAGCTCGAGCAGTTCGTCTCTGTACAAACACGTACGCACCGCGTACATATTCGCGGAGCGCGGGTTCACGCGCGGTAGCCTGTAATTTGCGGCAATGTCTTCCTCTCTTTCTTTCATCCTTCAGCTTTCTCGGTGCTCTATCTCGAATCGCCAAGAGAAAAAGCTTTCGAGAATCTCTCTCGCTTCCTCGAGTGGATGTGTAGATACAGATGCCCAACGCGAGGAAAAATGTTAATTGAAAATTTAATGAGCCTCTTTGCGGCTACAAAGATGCAAGCGCACTTACATGTACTACGTACATGGGTAATATGCTTGTGTAGCAACTCGCACGGATTTTCCTTTTGGATTTTACGGTGCTTTTTGTTTATTGCTTTGAGTAATCTCGATGAGTAAAGAAATATAGCAGCAAGATGTTACTTTACTTTGATTATCGGCAAATTGGTTCCGTTACCTTTCACTTGGAATATTTTTATCCTTTGACTTGAATTGAGATAATTATGCAGTAATTTTTTAATTTGATGAATAAAAATTCAATATTTAAATGACTACACGTATAAAAAAGTTATTGAAAATTACTCTTACGATATATCGTATAAAAATATAATATATTAAAGAGTAAACAAACTAGATATAAAATTTAGAAAAGTTTTAAGTTAATTTTCTAGAAAAAATTACACATGCAAATATTTTAATAAAACTGAAATCAAGGACTTATACGATCCACTCCTTTCTATATGAATATTTAATTACGAGTGAGTTTATCGCATCAAAGGTCTTTAGGTATGCAATTAATTAACTAAGATGTCTTCCATTTACATTACAGCTAATTAAAAAACTTCTGAAATGGATATTTAAATACCTTATTAATGTCGAAAGCTCTTTATTGATGTACTAAAATTGATAGTAGCGCTACAGATTTCTAATTAAGTAAAATTTTTCATTATATCGATTACATTTTTTTCGATTTTTTGTGAAACAATTTAAACTTTAAAAATTTATTTATCTATTTAAATCTGAAAAATTTTAATGCAATTAAATCGACGATAACATATTTAAAAATGTATTATTTTATCAGTCATTCGTCGACTTTTTAATTTATAATTGTGCAAATTAAGACATACATTTGCGTTACCCATAAGGTTGAGCAAAGCAATCGCGTTTAACTTTAAACTAGCAATTTAAAGTCCAGCATCGAGACCATAGCCTTTGCGCGCTTCATTTTGACTTTATGAATCTTTCAATTTTGCCTCGCGAGCTCTTGCGTGATTGATCGGCACCGCCGCGACCGTTAACCACAACGAGCTAGAGAGAAGCTATCGATTCTCTTGCTCTTTCTCTCTGTCTTTCATCCACCTGTCAAGCGTCCATTCGATTTGCTGATAAATAACGCAGTAGCGCTCTTTAACGGCGAGTTATTGGACTCATTAATCGAGTGAATAGATTGCGCATACAGGTAGCTAAACACGCGTGTTCGCGAGCGAGCTAATTTTATCGACAATGAAGCGCGTAATCGTACGACGCATCTAACTGATTTAGATACGTTGTAATGCTGTGACTCGAAGTAGTTTATTGACGAATTCGATTTGGTTTCTAAATTTATGAGGTGCGAGAGCAAGAAGCATCAAATTATTTATTATTATTGCTTTTACTTAAGTTAATCCGAGTACGTAAGACATATACGTAAAATGAATTAATACTTTTATGATTATAATAATGAAAAATATTTAAAAATGTGTTTAATGATGAATTTAGGTACTTTTAAATAATACGAATAATTCTGCATTCACTTTTGTTTCAATACTCGCATAATTCCACATTTGATTGCCTATGAATAATTTGTCAAAATATCCTCGTAAAAATTTATCCACATCAATTAGTAAAAGGTCCATGATTATCGTTTTCAAGAGCCGTTTCTATTTTACCCTCGTATAAATGCTCTCGAAAATTTTTTTTGTCCTGAGACGATCTTCAGTTTAGCGGTCCTGTCGACTACTTTCAAGAACCGTGGAAATTCTCTACGGACGATACGTATTGCAGCGAGATGACGCGTCGCTCACCTTATACCCTCGATACATCCGTCTTTTCGAAAGAGAGAGAGAGAGAGAGAGAGAGAAAGAGAAACGCACGTGCGTTACTCACGTATATATTTACATGTCCGAGTGCGAGATCAAGAGCTGCAACTTGTTGAACGTTACGAGTTGCTCTGATCGACCGACGAGTTTTCTTGTGAAAGTGAACAATTTCTTGATGAAATTTATTATTGATTAAGATACATGTTGGTTATTTGTTAAAAAAAAAAAAAAAAAAAAAAAAAAAAAATGTATTCTGTATAGAACAGAAAAACATTGTTTGAACAATTATTACAATTATTTAAACAATATTTGTAAATATTATATTTTGGGTTATTATTATATGAAATATTTATTGTTAAAATGTAACAAAGCAGGTATTTCTCTACTTAATCGGAAAAAAAGAATTAGTTTTTGAAAAAGTTTAACTAAAAGTTTTAACTTTTGTTTATTGAAACTTTTGATCAATAAACTTTAGTCTGATAAAATCCTAGGGTTTATTTAACGTTTAAATAAAGTTAAAAAAGTTTAAACTCTAAACACGCAAAAAATTAATTAATTAATGAGAAAATACAAAAACTTTTTCGCGTGAGAGTTTGAGCTTTCGTGGTTTACTTCCTACTACACTATTTGATTGCGTAGTAGATAACAAGCTTTCGAAGCAAAAGTTTGTGGTTTCAAATTTGCTGGATCAAAATTTTTTCATTAATTATTTTTTCATCACTTTAGAATACATATTTTATTTTTAAATCGTCTTTGAATATTAATAAAACATTAGAATTTTCACCCTGTAATTTCCTAAGGATAATAAAATTTAAATTTTTTCATAAATTAAATTTTGTACCTTCATCAACTGTAAAATAGAAAATGGAGGTAAAATCGCATTATCTCAGAAACATGGTTCACTCATAATAAACGAATTTTTCATTAATATGATAATTGATATATTCATTAATAGCCGGTGTGGTAATGCATCTCCCTTATCTCAAATTTAAAATTAAATCGTACACCCGCGGCATGAACGAATAACGAACGTCGTGTTGCGGCAATCATTCATCCATCCTTCAAAAGTTATCGAATGCAAATGCAACTTATTTTTTTTTTTTTTTTTTTTTTTATCTCTCCTGTTACCCTCTGTGTACTCACAAAGACAGCGGTGCAAAACGAAGATGAAGCCATAAATTCAATTTTTCCTCCGGTTTTTTCCCGATCTTTACCTTTCAGTTTTTCGCGCTCTGCACGAGGCGTCTCCTTTGTCCCGCCCCTGTCTCGCGAGAGCCCCATAAATATTCATTCACGACGCGCCGACTTGACGATGTGTGTGCAAGAGGCTCCTCGATTGTATATATATGTATATATATGTACGTGAATATGTATATGGAGTTCGGAATTTTATGCGGAATTTACAAGCCCGCCGCGGTGCGACGACTGGTACTTTGGCTCGATAAGATAGTGTATGTGCGTATTTGTGTTTCCTTGGATTCGCGCATGACTGACAATCCTCTATTGCTAATGGACGCTCACTTCGTCTTTCTTCTTTCGTTCGACTCAGGGGTTCGCTGATTTATGGTGTATTTTCTTGGACAATCGCTACTGCTCCGACGTCGCTACTTCTACTACCCACCTTGTCCATTAAAGGACTTGTGCCTTTTGTATTAACTCTCCTTGTTTCCTTCTTTTTTTTTATTTTCTTCACATTGTGAAGTATGAAAAAATGAATAAACGATCGAAAGTATTTCACGTGTTAGTCCGTGTTAGTGATTGTTTTTAGATTCAACTTTTTAACAGAAAAATTTACCGCAAAATTAATGACGTGTCAAATAAATTGCGTCATCTCCATTATTTAATTAAAATTTAATTGCCATTATTTTAAGCAATTTACTATAATTATAATTTCATAGATTAATCAGACTTTCATTGTTAAGATTCTCACACATTTGCCTTTACGGCCGTTTGCTATATATCTTAATAGTGAATGTTCAATAGAACTCATCTTGTCACTCGTATAGTATACGAATCTTGATTGCTTAATCCTTTCATACTGTACGTTGCTCGTGTAATCGATACACTTGCTAATTGCACTCATGTGACTCTTCTTAAGCACAAATTATTTCATTCAGGTACATTGAGTATTGAATTGATTTAACTATACTCAATACCAAATGGGATGATTATAATTTTAAAATAAACTCACGCACTGCTGCACCTGCAAAATTACAGGGAAAAACTTTGACCTACGAATTGCTCGGGCTTCCACTTCCTCCCAAACGAAAAGATAGGCTAATGAATAAATGCATCTTCCTCTCTCGCTCTCCTCGTTTCCTCCAACTCTCTTACATTGTCAAGGAGCGCCAATACACGTACTTGTCGTGCTTTGACATTATACGTTTTCGTGACCGAGTCTTCGTATCGAGAGCTTTCGAGATGTGCGTGCTTATTTGCTTGCGAAATTCACTGCCTATGACGTATAGTTACGAGGTAGAACTATTCGTTCCGGATGCCGCGGGTAATGATGTAACGGACGACGTACAAATGATGTACGTTTTCAAATGATTATTAAATGATTCGTATCTCAATTTGAAACGGTAAATATTATTAAGTGGAATTCATTTTTAAAATTGCCATTTCTATAATTGGTCTTGAAATGATCGTTTAAAAAGGTTAATGTATGGGCTTCTCTTTTGTGAAACAAAAGAAATTAAAACATAATATTAACATTTACTTATCGTTTCAAACAAATTTTTTCTAAACACTACAAAACGTTTTAAATATCTGTAAAAATATGAACATTAAATTACTAAATAAATCTATACTTATAATTTTCATTCTGTGAACACGCGTTTATTTGATAACAAACGAGTTTACTTTTTCAAGCTTAAATGCATATTAAATCTTTTAAATATTATTAATTAACAAACATCTGCCTTGATTTTTATTTGCATCGTCGCCTAAGATAATGGTGTTTAATAGCGAAACGTGCAATGCAGATGTTGAACACAGTTCGTGTTAGAGTCGTTAAGTGTGTGCCTGTATTAAAGGAAAAGTTAGGCTGTTAGTAAAACATTACCGTAAAACCGATTCCAACGGTCGCTGCAAAGTTGCCTTGCTGAAACTTTCCTGTATCGAACTGCACCAATAGAGATGTTTTGCCGACTCCGCTATCACCGAGTAGTATAGTCTGAAAAAGAGAACAGAGATTCATCTTTTTATTTTATTGCATCTTTTTTTTCGTTAAATGTAGTTAGAAACTAATCCTTGGATTTAAAATATTTTAGTATTCATCTCAAAAGCATTATAGAAAAATAAACTTTGTATGTTAACAAGTAAAGAGTTTGTACATAAAAATTGTAAGATATTGTAAAATTGTTTTGTATAAAAAGAATATTTAATGACTAAGCAAAAAAGAAAAATAAATAAAGTATTATTAGAAATAATAATATATAAAAGAAGAGATTTTACATTTTGACAAAACTTGTCACAAAATTTATAATAAAATTAGAATTTTTAGCGTTGATGGTAAAGTAATTAATAATATAGTATTGTTAAAAATTTTTAATACTACATTAAATTGTAAAATGAATGAAACAAATTTTCAAGGTGTATTCATTTTTTTTTTTTTTTATCGTACTTAGAAAGTGTAAACTGAAAAAGAAAAAAATTTTAAGTATAATTTATTATATAAACTAGAAAATTCTTAAAATACTATTGAATAATGTAAAAAAATAATTGTTTTTATTATTACTCTATTTTAAATAAGAATTTCATATTGAGTCAAAAGAACACCTATTTTTTATAACAATAGCCTTAAATATTGCAGTTATAGATCGCAGAAACTTGTGCGTAAAGGATTATAAATAAACAATCGATTCTACAACGGTTTTAGGATTATATCACGACAAGTACGTTCAAGACCAAATGATAGTAGAATATTTAATTAGCAAAAAAATCTTTCTCAAAAAGTCAAAAGTCCAGCAGAATCAAGGTGCATTAATTGTGTAAAATCCCGGCGCGTTAGTCGCTACGTACTATACTATATATATAACAAGATTAACTTCACGGAGAGCGTTCGGTGCGCCGTGAGAAGAGTTGAGGCGAGGACCGCCACGAATAAAAGTGATTGCTCTGGGGGGTTACAATACATCTAATCGGGATCGAGACTCGGGTAGCTTTTGCTTCTACGACGACATGAAGAGTAAACGCTACTATTACGAGATCTTCGCGAAATTTTTACAAAAACAATTATCTCCCTATGCATATATATATATATATATATATATATGTACATTTTAAAATGTAATAAAAATAGCAGAAAAACGAGAAGCGCGTTGGAGAACACATTTGTAACATTTAATAGTTTGGTTGGAAACAACAATTGAGGTTATTGTTTCCAGCATTTCAAACGCATCTCAAACGGTTTATAGACAGCTGCCCATGTCTAAGATACGTCGATACGCTTTTTAACGACACTGCGGGTAATATCTACATATATACAACATCGGCATCGGCATATTGGCAGTGTACTCATATACGTTGTCCCGAGCAAATAATTTCCCTGACGCTCCCGTGACAGCAATAAAAAGAAAGAAGCCCTTTCCGCGTCACACGTTGCTCGTGTAAATTTTCATGCGTGCGGTTTTAAGACTTTCGCCTCAAGAAATATGTTGTGGTTATGCGATCCCATCTCGCACACTACTATTACTACTACATGTGGCATATTGTTTTTTTTTTTTTTTTTTTTTTTTTTTGTACTCGTAGATTGTCGCAGTCGTATCAATTTTAATTTTTAAAAATAAACCGACGAAGGTGCGTTCATGCTGGTTCCGTTAAACGCGTGCACGCATAATTATTGTGAGCGAACGCTTGTATGTTTAGAATTAATTTCTCGTAATTCTGTTATGCAGTTACGCGTGAAAATTACGTAAACACGTAACGTGTTGAACGATACGTGCAAACATATCGATAAATTTAATATACGTAAATATACTGTGATAAGTATTCGAAACGCAAGATTATTGATCGAACCATTATTTTGAAAACATATTAAATAAATAGCTTAATTCATTGAATGCAATTAAAGAAATCTTAAGGTTAGTAAAAATTAATTTTTCGTTATTTTCATGTTTTTTAGCTAAATTTATCATGCTGCGAAAAATTAAGTATTATTATAAAATATAAAACTTATTTCTGCTAGAAAAGTAAAAACACTTTTAAATGTAATCTTTTAATTATAATACTTTAAAGATTTTTAAAAAGAGTATATATTATTCTTAAAAAATTAAAGTATAATGGCTCTGTTATAAAAAAAGCAGTGCATTATTTAGTAATGCACATAATTCTATGGAAAAATTTGTTTAATGTATGCATACCAAGTAAAAGATTGTATACGTTAAAGTGCAACAAGGTTGGCAATAACTTCATAAATTCGTGTAAATTAAGTAAAAATTCAAATTATTTTTCTCGGCGTAAAGTTACCTTACGTAACGGCTTAATTATAAATCACCATTAGCATCAACGTTACAACGTATTCATTATTATCGAGACATTGATATTCGCCAAAATCTTTTGAACCTTTCGCTTGTTTTAATGCAATGACTTAACCATAAATGCAATCGATTCTACTTTGTGCAGCTTTATTTTTGCGACAAACAACGCTAACAAAAGCTTCTCCCTATTTTTCTGAGAAAAGATGAAACTAAAAAAATTCTCTGAAAAATGTCGCAATAACGAAGAATGATTTAAAATTTATTATTCTTCGCTACAATTCCACCCGCACTCTTTTTCCACGCCCAAAAGAGAACGTTGCTATGTTGCGTGTCTCGGCGTACTCTTGAATAAGCGACTGTAGAACTACCATCGTCCATTAGCGCTCTCGCGCGTTTCACCAAGAAGTCGCGCGCTAGGAGGAAGTACCACCGGGGTATAGTTCGAAGTGTTTACGTAGTAAGTATTAATAATTCCGTAGGCACCACTTTTAGTGAAGAAATACGCGTAAGACTTTTTAGTTTTTATGTCACTTTGGTTTTACTAGTTGGGAATCGGTACTCTATTACAGATTGTATTTAAGAAAAGGACACAAAAAGCTTAAATAAATTTAATACGTCGACGTTTAAGTATTTTGTATTGAAAACTCGTACAAGAGAACATTTTCAATATTTATTATTGTTTTAAAACAAAGATGATTAACATAACTGTATGTTAATTTAAAAGAAGAATCTTATTAGAAAGTATTTATAAATTTTTTATAAAATACATTGTAGCATTGTATGCGAGAACAATAAGTTGCATTCGCGTCAAGAATAACATGAAAACGGGCAATCCACTCCATTCTCACGCTGTAATTTCAACTTTATTTCTTGATACGTATCGACACACCCAATACGTATCCACAATTTTAATTTTATACTTTGTTGTATTAATTCCATCGGTATTGTGGTGTACATAAAATAAAAAAAAAAAATATTTTTAGCACAATGTATATCGTTTTAATAACGCGGTATTTTTATATTCATCTAACTTGTAATAATTTTTAAGAAAAAATTTTTAAATTACGTATTTTTGTTCAAATAAACTTTTATATTTGAATATAAGAGTTTTTCACGTGGAAAATATGGTTTCAAAATTCAGGATAATATCACACTTTGTAATTATTTATGAAATAAAAATTTCCGTCCGATATGAGCGACAAAAAATTTGTAGCTTAACTTTCTAATTGTTTTTGCGTTAACGAAATTGAACAATTGTTATAAAAGCGAACATCACAACATGCATTTTGTTGCAAAGTGCAGCATGTAACTGCTTGATTGAATCGAGATTGTAACGAGAGAAGGGCGCCCGAGACAGTCATTTTGATCACCCGATCATATCGGTTCACTCGTGTGCTCATAATATTCTTCCGCGGAGTCACTTATCGCAATATGAAAATGTACTTGATTATAACATTCGGTAACGTCGGAAAACGATACCTTTGAATGTTATTGCAAGTTATTGTAAATAGAACGATCTAAGATAGAAATAACGATTATTGTGGCAATATAGTTTTTTTTTTATAAAGCACTTGTTTACAAAAAGTAATTAGATCTGCACTTGGTGTTCGAAGGATTCTCTTTTAATTACAAAAAATAATATCCGACAAAGTATACGATTTTTTTTTTTTATGCTAAGCGGTAATAGTTATATACAAAAAAGGGATGTTGTATTTATCTAATATTTTTCTGCAAGTTAAAACTTCGCAAAACGCAAACCAATATTTTTCAGCTACAAATGTGACAAATCGGTAAAAAAAGCAACTTTTAACTCTTTTCCTTTTTCAAATTCACCGACTTTTCTAAACAAGTCGTAAAAACGTTTTATCTCATTTCTCAGAAATTTCTTTCGCTCCAAATCGTCTTCTTCGTGAAATCTCTAAAGCTTGCTCGGCATCAACGTACGCGTGCTTAACTACCCGATCGCGCAACCGATACGCTTGTTCAATGTGTGCGCGTAAACTTGCAACGTTGACCAAGTATAATCCGCAGAATATTTCTCGTTACCAGCAACGCCCACAAAGAGCTCGTAAAACCGGTGTAAGTGTCCGCAACAAAGTCACCGTGGCGACGTAAGAGATTTGTAGGCGCTAAAATTGCTCACGGCACAGCAGCAGATCTTCGACGATGATTTCTTTCGATGAAAAGAGAAACGTACAGCTGTTGTTAATCGATGGATCTACACCGGGAATGGGAGAAAAATAATTACCGTTTCCTCTTCGTATCGAAATTTTTCGTTAGATTGAGATATGATTAAAAGATTAATTAACATCTGATTTATAGTGCGATGTATAGTTCAAGACGATTAATACTAAATTATCAAGTCCCAATATGTTATTGTTAGGTTTTTGATCATGTTTTTTTAACATATTTATTATAATACAATATAATTAACGCTAGATTGCCCAACAAGTCAACCCTTAAAATGTACTCACACATTCGTCCAGAAAGTCAAGGCAAGCGTAAATTTGTTAAGGGGGTAAGAGAGTTTATTGAAGTTTACCTTATTGTCATTTTGATGTTATTTATTAGCAGGCATGTTAATTTTAATAAAACTCTTATACTATTTAAGAAGGGTAGTTAAAATGTAGACTTCGTACAGTTTCTATAAGTCTATAGTATTCGGTATTGTTAAATTGTATACAAATATTCAATGTTCATATATATTACAACAAAATATAAAAATTTTTATTATTCTATATACAACAATTTATTTATTTTATAAACGATACTAATAAAAATAATATTTCTTTTTCAGGTTTTATTTTAAATAGTGATTGTTTATTTAATATTATAGTCTTTGAAGTTTTAAATGTATTAATTTTAAAAAGTGTGAATAAATAATGACAATTTAAGTGAACATTATGTGTAAAATAAGTTTAGTATGAAATTTTAAAAGTTTTTTTTTAAAAGTGCGAATAAAATAAGTGATAGTAATTTTAGTAAATATTATATGTAATAGTAAATTCTAGTGTTTAATTTTAAAAGTTTTAATTTTAAAAAGTTTAGTCTTTAAAGTTTTAATTGTTTTAATTTTAAAAGTGTGATTAAAAAGTGTGCATAAAATAAGTGGTAAAATGATAATGTACTACAGAATCACCTTTTTTCAATAAGGTAAGATTTAAATTACTATTATTATATAATAATACAATATAAAACATGAAATCATTAAAGTTGTTAAGAAAAAAAATCCAATTAAATGACAGGTCCTTCGAAATTCGTCAGCTTATTATTTCAGCAATAAAAAATGCCCTGTCAAAATTTGAAGCTAATCTTGTTTTTAGTTTTTGAGTAAAAAATTATTAAACTTTCGATATTAAGATAGGTTATTTATAGCGTTTAATGAACCCAGCGTTAATTACATTAATATAAAAGTACAATATATATCTTAACTACTAGAAATGACAGTTTTATGAAAAATTGTCATAAAAATGAACTAAGTCTTATAAAATATTGTGCCAAATTTCAAAATAATCCTGTTTGTGGATTCTATTATAATTAAATTTAAAGATCGAAAAATAGTACTACAGTTATTTTTATATTAGTCTGTTACCATAGTTTTGGTAACGACAACTTATGAAGGAAAAGTAGAATTGACGCGCGTAATTCAAATATTATTCATATAATGATATAGATTTTATTAAAATTATCTATAATAAGAATATTAATTTTTAGACGTTAACATTATTTGGTTTATTAAAAATTAAAATTTGACTAAATTCGACAAAATAAAAAAAAAACTAATAGATTTTATTCCTTTTTTTGGTTGTAATTGCAAATTCCATTTCCACAATAAATTCCACTATTTTCAATCAATCAAACTGTCCCCCGTTACAACTTCGCCCCTGATAAAAATGCTTTAATCTTATAATTTATATAAATATTCGTTACTCGCGATTTCATTCACAAATGTTCTGTTCCGATATGAGTGAAGAAATGGATAACAAACAATAACCAAACAGACTTATACTTTTAACATAATATATATAATATATATTTTAAAGATATATAACATTGTAAAGTTTCATCGAAAGCCGTTTAATAATTTTTGCATTAATGAGTAACAAACTTTTACTTTTTTAATTATATATAAATATATATATTTAATATTATTATGATTTATATACCATTGTCACCATTTTATAATTTGCACTAGTTGTTTACGTTTCGTCACTTTTATTAGACATTTAATAATAATAATGAAAATGAAATTTTTTCCAGATATGCATAAAATTTTTTTTTCGATTCATGAGCACATCCGTAATGAATTGCCCATACCATTCCGTACCGTACTATTTATGACTCCCCTAAAATCGAATACAGTTGAAATTGAATATAGCAGCGAACCTCATTTTTCTCTTTCTTTATCTCTCTCTTACTTTCGCTGTTCTCCGGTAATCACGGGAGTCCACGCGCACGGCAAGTGCATGCCAAGGACTCGAATCCATCTGGACTTTCGCTTTTCCACTCCGATTTGACTTTACTTCGCTTCCGCTCGATGACTTCCCTGGAAAATAGAAGTCTTTCCTCTCGAGAGCTTTCCTTAAGCACCAAGCTTGAAACATCCGAAAAATATACTTCTTTATTGTGAACGCAAATTGTTTCGTTTTGTTAGCTGATTTACTTCTGCAGTTTTTTTCCGTGCCTTTATCGAACCGAGTGCTATTTTGAATCCTGCAAAGTTTCGTTTTAGATTTATTGGTACCAATAATATAGTGTACCGTGAAGTCTTCGTTATTCTAACGCTGCACTCTAAATTTGACGAATATCAAACTACTAACAAATTTCGTTAATTGCGAAATAAAAAATTTATTCGAATACTCGTCGGGATATTGTAATGAAATTGTAAAAAGAAAAAATGAATAAATGGACTACTTCTACTACTACCAACGCGAACAATTGAAAAATTTAGAAAAGGTCCAAATACAAATTCTCAACGTTTTCTCTTTACGACAGTCGGGCTATGGCGCAAGTTCTCAAATGAGAGATTGAGTACGTAAACTGCCGACTTTTTGTTCGACTCGTTCTTCGGTAACAAAGCTTCTTTCTTTTCTCTATTTCTATCACCTATTTTTTACTCCTTTTTCATCCTTCAATTTTCTTTTTTGCCCTTCTTAACTTTGAAACATCTTTGTCTTCGACTCGAGTTTCCGTATGCGTGAAAGTAAGGAAAATTATAAAATGCGAGGACACAGTAAAAGATATTTTTTCCATAGTTCATTCTTGAATATATAATAATTTTTTTTCAAGAGAATCTATTAAATATAAAACTGATAAAAATAATATTTTTCGATCGTTCGCTCTTGATAAAAAAGGATCGCGAACTTATCACATTTAACTTTAAAAACCTCTTGCACAAGAAATTAACTTAGCAATTTTTATTGTTCATACTGTCGTGTACATTAGCTGTTTTTCAAACTTATTTTTCTATAAATATTTTGAATATGTAATAGATAAGGAATATTTATAGTTTTATTATATTTTTCAATTTACGTTTTTGATGACATAAGTCGCAAAAAATACATAGATTTGAGTAACGAAAGATATTTCTATAGCAATTATAATAATACGAAACTTGTTTTATGCATTATATGAAATATTTTATTAACACATGAGAGTTCTTAAACACAAGCTTCAGAGGAACAATGATTGAATAAAAGTAGTTGAAAACAATCTCACGTACACTGAAAATCCAGCAACAATTCGTCCAACAGCAGATAAACCCGGACACTTGAAACAAATGCAATCTTCGTGTAGAGTTTCTTTTATTTTTTGTTGTTTCGAAGGCAGTACACAAGCCTCTTTTAATTCCCTCCTCGCATATTACACTTTTTCTCACATTCTCGTCGGGGCTGCTGCAAATAAGCTGCAGTTTCCCTTCCTTCTCCCATTCCATTACCACGAGGACGCTAACTTAATTTGTATGCGCGAGAACGCGCGACTCTTTCTCTTTCTCTCTCTTACCTCTGTTCTATCGCATGCGCGCTTAAGGTCAGACGCAACTCTGCTGTCCGGCCCGCCTTACTCCCCTCCTCCATCGTTTCTTTGACGATGTTCGCGAGTGTGTGTATATAATATAAATGTATATACATATAGGTGGATGTACGTGCACGAGATATCTTTAGGCTTTGTGCTTAATCGCATTCCGGCGTGCTGCTGCCGGCGCGCTACTACGCCAGACGGATTATGTATGTTGTTATATATCTCGTAAAAGGCCAGTTGCGGCCTTAATCCTCCTCCTTCACCTTCTTCGTTCATTCGTTTTTGCGCGCTGCATTCTTTATTTCTTTTATACCTCTCTTTCTGTACTCTTTAAGTGATAAGGCCGTGGAAAGGCACTCAAGACGGACATATGCCGCATTTGCACGTGCGATAAGTCTAATACGCGGTAACTCGTCTCCTTTTCTCTTCATCTCTCCCTTCTGTACCCGTGAATGCTTCGAAAAAGAAAAAGAGTGGGTGATGCTTACGAGATTAGCTAGTAATAACGAGATGTGTATATCTTATAAGCGAATATATTGATGTTTCTTTTTTCAGGTAGAATCAAAAGCAATGTTGAAAAACTTTGATTTATCTGACTTTTTTTAGTATGCAAAGTTTTATAATTTTATTTTACTTGTTTTATTTCAATGTAATTTAGGAATTGGATTTAATACAGCCTTTTGGCTCAGCTTATTTCTTTTTTATTATGTATTTCCAATTACATTTTATTTTTTTATATTTTGCTTGAGAAATGCAGTATGAGCTAATTAAGTAAATCACTTAGATTTAGATCTAATATTAATTTTGATAAAAAAAAAATCAACGTGTCAGTTGCGAATCTCTAATCCATTATCTAGCATAAAAATAAGATAGCCTATTTATAATTAAATTCAAAAATTATTTAAACTTTAGAAAAATGGTAATAATCATTTATTTATTTAGAAATAACGCCATAATATAATTTTTATGGCAACTCAAAATTTAATTTACGATAATTGATGAAATTCCATAGAAAGTAAAAAGCCCCAAAAGCCAATTCCTTCGCTCGAAATTCATCTCTCACAAAATGTCATTCAACAGACACACATATACCAACGCATCAACCCATCGAGAAAAATCCTTGCCATTTCTTTCTCTCGTTTTCTCCTTCTCTTGTATCTATAAACTCGTAAAATACCCAAGGGAATCTTGGCAACGAATTCGAGTTACAAATGAAGACGACGAGGGCAGCTTTTCGCACGAGTAAGCTAACTAGAATAGTGATATTGTGGGAGAGACAGAAAGCCGGAGAGAAAGACAGACAGAGTAAACTACCGCGCGTCTTCTTCCTCGCATAGAATGTATGTAAGGCAGTCGACACATCGCTCCGTATATACGTATAAGAACAGTCGAGAGAAAAGGAAAGCGTGATGTTTGAAACCGGCCAGAGATGCGATAGACCCCCTACCGGTTTCACTTGCTTCTTCTTCTTCTTCTTCGTTCACGGAGAACTTCTTCGTCAGATCGGCTATCTCTCCTACTACTACTATCCGCGCTTTTTCTCCTTCTTCCTCTTCGTTTTCTGTTCGCATTCTCTTTCTTGGACTTGCTCTATCTCTCTTCTTGTTTTTTCCTTTTTTCTATTTGTTTTTTATAGTTTGAAGTTTGAGAGGCCTGTCCGATGAGATTCGCTGAAGGCAACGAATAAAAAGAATTATCGATGAGATATGAAACTAAGGACCATAATGAGTTTCGAGAATTTTTAGTGGTTTCTTCAGTTGTTTGCCAATGAAATTTAGAGAATGTGACTTTTTCATTGATATCGTTAGAAATCTAACTTTTCAACTTTCAGACGTTTCTCCTCTTCACACTATTTTATTAACTTTTTTCCTTAATAATTTTATTTGAATTAAAATGTTTTATTTCTTTAATAAATAATTAATTAGATATAATTTATTTCAAAAAGGATCATTAATCAAAGTCAAAAAATACTTGATACAATTCAAATTGATTTTGTTCACATCGACTTCACACTCAGAGAGCTTAATGAAAGAACTGGTTAAATGAGTAAATAATTTATCGATTAAGATATGATTTAAATAACGATTTCCATGTAAAAATTTTTTATGAGTTTTATGAAGATCAATCACCAAATATAAATCCTTTTAAACTTTCATCAATATTTTCGGATTTACTCGGATTTCCCGATTATTTCAGAATTTTCCATAATGCTTACAAATTAGCAATCAAATGTTCATTTCCTTCATCAGTTAATTCTATTTTATTCGAATGAATACTTGAATCGTCTTTTACTGAGATTTCAAAAACCCTTGATCTACGTAATTCTTAAAAGGAAATTTTTAACACAAATCATATTGAATTTAAATAAGAGATTTTATTAATTTTATAAAATAATTGAATATATTCCGTTAAAATATTAATTTAAGATCGTATTTGCAATGAAATATGTCTATTTCTATGCTAAAAGTTTTTTCTCTTATAAAATAAATCGAAACGTGCTAAATTGAATATGTACTTCTGAGTGCATTATCATCGATTCATGCTAATTTGATAAGAGAAAAAGAAAGGTAGGCGAATCGATCATCCGATAATTCTCTCTTTAATCCTCTCTTTAATCCTCTCTCGCTATTTCTTTTCTAATCGCACGAGATCCAGGAAACAAAAAAAGAGCTCGAAAAGCCGGGAAAAGAAAAGAAAGAACCAGAAGAAAAACGAGTAACTCTTGAAAAAAGGAAAAGGTATCAGAAGTCAAGCGCTATATGTATATGAGAGAAAAACATTACGAATCATAATTCCACTCGTTATTTCTCCTGCCTTTAGCAAATAAAGAAGTGGAGAGCAGAAGAGAGAGGGAAGTATCGACCTTGAGAGGAAGCCGACATACTCGGCTGCGCTCGCACTTTTCGAAGACTCGTTTTGCGGATTTGCCCTTTTTCCGGCTTACGCACGCGGATCTTGATTGGCTTATCGCTCCAATTACTTTTCATTTTCGTAGCAGTTTGCTCGCACGGTGCATACAATCGCGGCTTGATGTGAGGTATAAATTTATATTTATGTACGTAAGTGTGCGCGCAACTCCGATGAGTAGATAAGAGAGATAGCTCAGCTTTTATCGGCTACTCCATCGTCTTGTTAGAATTTACGATCAAGTATTTTTTCTGGACGGCGCGCGCGCTACGAAGAGAGGGATGGTTAATGCGTCTGAGATATACCGGCCCTCGTTCCTCGTTTAAGAGATCCGAATGGAAAATTTGTTTCATTTGGTGCTATAGTAATGGCTCATGAATATAAATTACGATTATTATTGATTATTAAACTCGAGTATAGAAGAAAATTTGCATTAAATTGTATTTATAAATTACTTGTTTAGCAAAATTATATGGGAATCAGTGAAAGAAGAAATGATTTTTCTTTATAGTTATTGCTTTATTCGCAGAAAAGTTTTATTGCTGCAAATTTTACAAGTTATTTAATTTGAAAATTAAAAATCTATGCATTACACAAAACATAAAATATTCTAAATGTGTACTATATTAAGTGTTATATCTTTAAAAATTTGTAATAAATCAATGCCAAGCATAAAAAATTCATATTCGTTTATAATAGATTACTCATTTTAATTTAATCCACTTAGAATTAAGTTTTAAAGGTACGTTTGGCCGTTTTCACTTGATAAACAGCGTTTCTTAAATTTCAAACTAGATTTTAGGTTACACATTCTTATCGATACTTTATTAATTTAAAATTTATATAATTACTTTGGAACGATTACAATTTTGGAAAATATTTTATGAAACTTAAAAAAGGAATGTAATTAAATTATTTTTCCCAATGAATAGCCAAACGTCGTTGACTTTTTCTGCATCAGTAAAAAAAATATTTCTCACCTTATGCACCACATTCTCGGGATTTTCCTGATCGCGTTTGTAGTTACTCCACACGTTATCGGTGAGCCTGGTTTTGGCAAAGTTAGACTGCTGAACGCTCTCGAGGACCTCGGCGGGCGGCTGGTAATCGGGATAGCCTGTCGGCGAGGGCGTCGCCATCGTCGCGCCGGCCACTGATGAGGCGAAATGAGCCGCTGCGCTCGGTGGAGGTTGCACCGGCGGTACGTAAATCATCGACGAGGTCGACTTCTCGTCCACCTCGAACACGTCGTCACTCATGCTGTCGTCGCCCATCATTATCTGCAAGTTAAACAGAAAAAAAACCGCTCTTGTTATAATGCGCACTCGTCTCGAAAGCACCTCGCTCGCGGCATTTTACGCCGCTTGTAATGAGGATTTATGGAACGTTTGGAGAGCCATGTATTGATTTTTCGTTGTGATTGACGCTATGATAAATGCGTTAGGAAGAAATGAAGTATTAAAAAATGAAAATATAAAAAAATTGTTGAATAAAATTGTGTAATTTTTCTCAAAGAGGATTCTTTGAAAATCTTTTGCAACTGTTAGATAAAACGAAGAAAAATAATGCCATTTGTTAGTTTTTTTGCAGCGACGTTTTTTTAGTTTATTTAGCATACCCATTTTTAAAAGTAGTATGAGAATTAAAATTATTTTAATAATAAAATTAATTATTAGTCAACACGTTCTAAATTTACAGTGCAAGAACATAAGGCTTCTTACTTAATCACCTTAGTTCATCTTCCTTCTTAAAGTTCAATCTCGCTCAAGTCAGAGCTTACAAACTTCCGAACCTCAATCTACAAAATGACAAGAACCGCTAATTCTACCTATTTTCTCTTTACCACAAAAGGCATCTCCATTCGCGCGGCACATCGTGTCGAAATTCGCAAAATTAAAGTTCGAACGTCGCGAGCGAATAATATGTTTCTTCAAGTTGTCGACGGTTATCCCTCAAGCTAGATAAGCCATAAGCTTCTTCCATCATCGAGTTACGGCGATTTCATCGGTATAGTTGTCGTTGTATACCTCCACGTCACCATCATATTATCGAGGAACAAGTATCTCTCTCTCTCTCTCTCTCTCTCTTCTCTAGATGCATGCAAATGTGGTAGCCAAGCACGATTCGATTCTCCCTTTATCGGTTCACATCGCGCTCGAACGAGTTTCCCTTCGCAGATCAATGGACCATATGTATATATATACTCATTGGCTACCGCGAAGTAAAGTAACGCTCGGCTACTGGAGTCACGTAGCTCTCGCTGCAAAATTTGCAGTCTTGCAGTAATGAGCGAGCCTTTTAGTGGCTCTTAACAATGCGTTTGTGAGGAAAGGATCTGTTTTTTAAGAGTCTTTAATGATCCTGACGTTTTTGTTGGGATGTAAAAGATGCTATTACTTTATGCATTACGTTGTGCTGGTTATGCTGGCTCTTAGTCAAAATTTAAGGATCGAATAGATGTTTTTAATGATACATTAAACGATAAATTTAAAAGCTTTTTTTTATATAATTGTTGTTTACTGCTACTTATGCGCGCTTTTGAAAATAGCAAGTTTAAAAATAATGAATTTTATTTCAGCAAAAAACAAGACTTACAAATTTTTATTTGAATTGAAATATAAACTTTTAGAATCTATTACATGAAACTTTGTTTTTTGAAAAATAATGACTGCCACAAATCAATTTACAAAGTTATCTAATTTAACAAAAGACAAGGTTCTGAAATAAATAAACTTCTTTTGTAAAAGTTAAGCGCGCAATTTAAATAAAAGTTTTTATCAAGTTAAGAGAGTCGAATGTTATGCGCACAAAAATAAATATTTAATCATGGATGAGAACAAGTACCAAAGAATTATAAAAATACTTATATAATTAATTTATAAGTTCATGTTGGTGAAAGTCGGTTAATTTTTAGTTTATTTTATTCAAATATTATTCTATTTACAAAATAATTTTATTATTGCATAATTTCTTTATAAAATTTATTGTTTTAAGTACTCAGTAAAGCTTTTTTATTGAGAAAATACATTTGATTTATTGTACGCAGATCTTGCTTATTAATAAGTTCTTTTAAACTTTAATTGAACAGATAAATTTCAATCTGCAATGAGTTTACCGACATTTAAATACAATAGTAAATTGTTATTCTTTATCATACGAATCCTATTTTATACGCTTATGCAAACGCAGTAATGTTTCACGCGACTAAAACAAGTTATTTTAATTCGATGCTCGTTTCAACATTCATTCCAATCGTTATTATTGGGAATTATTATACAATCTCTGAGGCAGAGTTTACGATTGTACGAGAAAGAGGGTATAAGAGACAATTGAAGCCCTCGAGCTAACCAAGCTCATGTTGGCGTTCTTTTTTTCAAGCCACGTGTATATGTGTATATATACATTTATACAACGCGATCGCCGTGCATAATCTCTGTCATCCGGTTCGCGACAAACTTCCGTTTCGTTTCGTTCGCTAAATGCTCGCCAGCTCATCCAAGCGAGGAGAATATATAGTTCTTTACGACTTCACAGTAAAATGAATTTTTTATGCACGTACCAGCGAGCGCTTACGAGTGGATGTACAATAAAATGAGTCTTTTACCGATGTACTAAAGACCATCGCTTTTTTTAATTTTCCGACGCTAATGTACTCGGTTTTTAATTCTCTATTATTTTTTGAACTTTTATTAAATTGATAAAACAGTATAAATTGTGTAGAAAATTTACTTATGTTTACATTGAAAATTTGAATTTTTGTAATTTTTTAATTTTTTTTTACTTTAAATAATTTCGTAGTGTAAAATTAATTTATTCTTGCTAACTTAAGTGAAAACATTAACATCGGATTTTATTTTTTAAAAGCATTATCTCTACATTTTATTATAAAGGATATTTTTACAATGTTAATATTCCAAAGACTTTTTCCGAAAAAAATTTTGTAAGAGTAAACAGATGGAATGAAATAACAAATAGAAATATACAAAAGTAAAAGTTAAAATTTTTATATTGTAGTATAATCCTCTTCTCAAATTTTATTGTTTGAAAATTACCCAGATAAAAATTTTTTTTTCGCGCAATTTATAATACGTGAGACCAGCCAAAGTGACGCTTTTCAGCAAACGCTATTCGAGCTTCTAAAATAATAAAATTCAATCTTTAAAAACCATCGAAACCGCATTATACTTCAAAGTAAAAACCATCCATCTGCCTATTCCGTCCGCAGTGCTGGAAACTTAACTCATAGAACGGCAAAGAGCCGCGAAATGGCCCTCGAAAATATAAACTTTCGGAGTGACAAGAGTTACCGGATAGAGGCACTCGAAATATTTTACCGGTTCCTTTCGACTCTCTCGCAAAGTCACAAGTGACGATTCACCCCCGAAGTACACGAACGCGCGCACACATATCGGCCTCCTCGCCCTCCATTACGAATTTTCGAGCACTGCAGACCGCCCCGTTTGGGCAAAGGGTCGCGCTGCCGGGCCCCACCTCTCTCTCTTTCTCTTTCTCTTTCTCTCTCTTTCTCTTGCTCTTTGGTGTATGCGACCCCTGCGACCTTCCGCGGCCCGAGCCAATTACGATGAGGGCCGGGAGAAAAGGAAGTACTAGCTTGTTCGCTCATCGTGTTTTCGTGTTGTCGAGCTCTCGGATATTTTGAGCACTACGAGATACACTATACGGCGTGGATCATACTTTTGTTACAGGTATTTGACTTTAGGAAGATGGGATGTTTTAAAATTGTCGGCGTGTATTATAAAACATATGCGAGCGAGTGGATTTTTTTTTTTTTTTTTTGTAAACGATTCGATGGGAAAGGACTTGTTACTATATTATGTTCTTCAAAAAAAAACTGTTGGTGATGACTTTTACAATTTAAAAAATGTGTGCTAACTGAATTTTTTATGCGTAACTTTTAGAAAACAATAAAACCTGTGAAAATAAGCTTATTTATTACTTTAATATTGTAATCTATAAAGCATATTAAAGAATATAGAAACAAATAAACCAATTATAACCGATGACTATTATTGAATACATTCGGCTATTTACTTAGTCCAGACCAACAGTTGGTCGATATTTACTCAGGAATCTCCCGAGTAAACGCATTTTTGCTCCAATTCTTCACACAAACAATTCGATTCTCTCGGTCATCACTGATCACGAATAATAAAATACCTTTTCTCTCTGCGCTATTTTGTATGCTATAAAAATCCGCATATAGTTTCACTTATAAACTATAAACATTCACCCATTTCTCATACTGTATATAGACGCACATAATCTAACTGCAATAGCCTGCACTTTTCCAAACTAACATAGATAGGTAAGTTGAGTCAAGTCGAATCAACGACGAGCTTGCGATGACACTTACATTTAGAGACGTAGAGGCGGGGACGGTAACCGTGGAAGGACTCTCGCCGCTGCCGCCCCTCATATTTTTCGAGCCGTCCTCGTCGTCGGCTCTCTCCTGTGCCCGCTGTCGGTATATCTCGTTGTCGTGTTTCTCGTCGTTATCTCGATAGCCTGCAAAATACGGGGAACGTTCTGAGATGGCTGGACGACGTGAGAGAAGGATAAAGAGATAGCAAATATTGAATGAAGGGCTATTTGCATCGCTCGTTTTGTAGTTGGATGGTGAATGGAGAAAAATTTTGGAATGATTAAACAAAGGTTTTTGTAAAGTAAAAGTATGTATACATAGATATTTTTTTTGCTTGAAAATATAAATGAAATTTTGACTTATTTTAAAGGGAAAAGAATATAACGTTATTTTTTTAAATTTACTTTTTTCCAATATACTTTTTACTCAATTTATAAAGAAAATTTTCATAAAAAATTAGATCATTGTTGATCCGGTAAATTTTTGAAAAATCAATTGATAAATTCAATATAAATAAATGTTGCTTTAAAAAATTGATTGAATTTACGCGCTTCAAAAAGATTTTTCATATAAATTTCTCTGAGTTGAAAAAAATTAATGTAAATTTAATTTTCTCGGAAATTATTTAAATGTAAATAAATAAAATTTCAAGGTTTTTTTATTTAAATATTGCTTGACTTTAACATCGCATAAACTTTTTTTATAAAAAATATTTTTTATTAATGTTTATCAAGGATATTTATCATGAAAGGTAAATAGATTACATTTTAACATCAGTTTGATGAATATTCAGCAATGAAAATACGTATTCAAATCAGAGTAATATTTGTATTTCCAGTCTTAAACATAGGAGTACTCTTGACAATTATAAATTTCAATAATATACTTCCGTGTGTTTTAATTCTTGTAAACATATTGTCAGTATTGTAGAATTATTCAAGCAGAGTAGAAATCATTATAATTTTTATATTATTATGCTATGATTTCCTTTAGGCCCAAATATATATTTTACATATATTAAAGATATTAAAAAATGACTTATAGAAGTAACTTGTTGATTGAAAGTTGATAATTCATAAAAAAAACTTGTCGCCAAACATTAAGCTTTTTTTTTGTTTTTGTAGAATAATAATTTGCGCGCCAAAGTCCTAGAATAAACTCTAAAGCTTCGGAATAATTAAGCGTAAAACCAAAATAAGCTAAAATGTTTCCTGTGCATTTAGGACTTACCCGTGGAAAAGCAGATGCGCGAGCGTGAAAGAGAAGGAACGAGTCCAAACTCGAGAGGTAGAGAGCTCGAGCTACGCGACCCTTCAATCTGCGTCCGGCGACCATTCATAATTAAAACGAAGCCCCATGACTGAAAGAGAAAGAGAAAATCCACTCGGGCTTTCTCTCCCTCCCCCCCCCCTCTCCCTCGAGAAGGGAAAAAATAAAGTAAGCGAATCTTGTGGATGCACGTAGCTCGAGGCTACAAAAGCAACCCTCGTTGACTTTGGCCTTATCGCGTCAATACGTCATTCGCGTAAAAGCCTCGAAACTCATCTTATGTATATACCCATATGCGCGATCAAAATTTTTCTGTTAAGATCTATATATTGTGCCGACTTAATGTATCTTTCAAAAATGAATTTTTTTGGTTAGGTATATAGTTCTAATAAATTAAAATCATTCTAAATTTTCAGTCCAGTTGGTTATTGTGCCTTTTCTTGCTTCTAAATTTATTTTTATTTGCTTTAAAGCAAGCTTAATCTTTCGGTTATTAATTATTTTTATGTAAAATTATGAATAATAATAGTACATTACTTGAGTATATTTCAAAATTTAAAAAAACCTTCCAATTTAAAAATAACGAGTGTTTTTACTATCATCAGTTCAATTTAATCATCATCCAGCATATTTATATACTACCAGCGTATTTTTATGAAACTCGACATTTAGTTTCACTCGCTATTCATAGCAAGGTTGAATCTTAATCTCTGTCGTGGCTCGAGAGACAGAGAAACCAAGAAAAGGAGAGAAATATCCGTACGAAGTCCCATCCCAATCATCTATCTCTCTCGATCACGCGTCGCAACTGACCGACTGAGACAAACGTCTTGCATCTTTTGCTCTCACTCGTCCGCGAGCTGCTATCGCTTTTTCTACTTGAACCTTTCTTTTTTCTCTTTTTTTCGGTAATCCTTTTTTAGCACAATTGTCGTTCTTCTTTCCCTTGTCTATTCTACATTTATTCGTCCCTCCGCTGCAGGTTGCCTCTTCTTCGCGAAACTCTGCGGCGAAGGTAAAAAGAGAAAACGAAAGCCAATGCAAATACACAACGCATTGCGCTCACCAAGCTCACACTCGACTCATCTTTCTTCGGCTCGTCCTTCGCTAGAAGGCACACAGCAGCTCAACTGCAACCTCGTCGGTACGTTTTTCGCACGCGTGTGTGAGTACGAATACATGTATCTACACCTCGCCTCTGGTATCTTCTCTCTGCGTCCTTGCTTCTCTCTCTCTGTCTCTCTTTCTCTCTCTAAGCCTCTTTGAAATGCTGCCGAACTGCTCACACGCAAAGTCGAGCTCCACTTACAGTTCTGAACGCGCGACACGTACTATATGTAAGCGTGTAGGGCACGCACACGCGCGCACATTAGCACGCAATGCATTGCGTATTTGTCCGTATTCTCCCGCTTATGGTCTAATTTTATCATCTCTTTTGCTCTTTTCTCTTTTGGTTAACTTTTTTCTTTCTTTATTTAATGATTGGTCTTGCGCTCTTTGATTAATGCGTATTTTATGCCCATTCTGCACACTAAAATCGAACGAGCGCTTATGGCTTTGGCAAATACCGGCCGATCAATCATCATTTTTTTTCTTTCTTCTCATCTTATGACTTGTATTTTATTTATTTTTCTTCTTCCATTTGCTTACCCGAAGCTCATTTTTTATTTTTATTACTGTTACTACTATTATTTTGTCTTTAACAGCTTTAAAATGTCTTCTACGTTTGTTATATCTTAATTTTTTTCAATCATTATGCTCGTATTTAATGCTGCAGACATATTAATTTTCACAGTTTCAAATTTCGTTTAGATAATGTGTGTATTTTTTGAAAAAAGAATTTAAGAATTCCCAAACGTGAATAAAAAATGAGTGCCTTAATATTTAAAAACGACTTCCTAATTTATAAATTAAATTTTCTCATAAATATTTCGTATTCAGGTTTTTACCAGTCACTAATTTCTAGAGTTAATGAATAAAGGTTGATTTTTCGTTTGTACGTTGATAAATATCCAATAATAAATATACTCGATGTGTTGCTGCAAAATTCTTTAATTAGAAATTTTAAATTTAATATCATTCAATTTGAAAATAAATAAATTTAATGCAGCTTTGTTTTTCATCTTTTCATAAACGTAACTGGTAGAAAATCATATTATTTATAATTTTCTCTTTTATTTTATATTTACTTCGTTTAAGTAGGGTTTCGGATTAATCATCTGGCATTAATAATTTATAAGTAAAGAGATAGCGTGTAATTATCAAAGAGTGAGCAGTTCAGTGAGTGAAAAAATGAAGTGTATTTTATTCAATTAAAAAACATTGGATTTACTCGCACGAAGGACGTTTTTACTTGAATTAATTCGAACAGTTTTATATTCAATATGTTAGAATAATTATATACCTTACAGTTTTTATTATAGCATCTTTTTTTCTTAAAAAATAAACGATAAATTATAAATTTTCGTTTTTAAAATTTCATTTAATTTATGTACTCAAACTTTGACATCATAATCGTAATTCTATCGTCAATTAATTTGATTTTTGTTATTCTTACAAAAGTCCATTTAAAATATAAGAAATGAGTTTATTTTTCAAAATAATTAGCATTGCTGATTTTAATATATAAATCAATTTGAGCATATTTATTCTCGAGAGTCACTAGGTAATTTCGTATACGAATCAATGAATAATCCAAAACGTTGGCGAGTTAGTATATTATTCCCCGCGGCAAACGTAAATCGAATGGCCGGTAAGGCAGGTGACCTTCTATCCAACATCTTCGCGTACCCTCTTCTCGCGACACCGGTCTATATATTATCTGCCAGGCGCGCTATTCCTCCGTCGCTCGAGAACTCGTGCGCGCGCGCTCTCAAATACAAATACGTGTATGCGCGGACACGCAACACGCATGCTTTCCTCTTTCTTTCGGTCCGGATGCGTGTGTCTGTCCGTTGGTCGTAAGGCTGGCCCACCCGCCCACACGTTCCTCTCACGCAGTTGCACGCGTGACCATCCACCGGCGATTGGAAGGTCGGCAGGCCGCTTTTATCGCCCGCTCGCATCTCCCCCTTTTGCTCGCACACGCGTTATGCTTGCTTACATGTACGCAAGCGCTCGAGCTCGCCTTTTCCTAGCGCTGCTTTAGCGAGATTTCCGAGTTTTGCGTCGGTATGTGCGCGTATACACACGTGTGTGTACGTGTGCGTGGATTCGGGACGTTTCTTGATTTTTAATTGGTCGTCCGGTGACGCAAGAAACGAAGACGACTTTGTGAGTTTCATAGCGAGCCTTTTTTTTTCGTTATCGTTCGATGTGTATGGGTTTCATGAATTTGGAATTGAAGGATTTTAATAAATCTTTGAATTGATTGTAAAATCTAAATTTTTCATGAATACGTTGAGAATACGTAAAAAGGAAATGAATAACGAAATTTTTGAAAATATACAAAATGTAAACGTATGAATAAAATACCTAAATTATAATAATTAAATTATTCAAATTAAAAATTATTATAGAAAGTATTTTTAATTACTTTTTTATATTTTAATGAACATTTCATTAACGGTTTTAAATAATTATAAGATTTTTGAAAATACATCGTTGCGTTTATACATTTTTCAGAATATGTTATTGATAACGTTATATTTTTACACAATATTATTAAAAATTTATTTCAGTTAATCTATATAGTCACGTTTTGTTTCAATAAACTAAAAAAATTATTTCTACAATGTTACAATTGTCAACCGTAAAATTTTAATACACCGGTTATCAGGTTCTTTTTTTTTTATCGCTTTCCTGGCGTTGGGTCGTAAACGTTTATCGATATACTCGAAAAATAATTATTATTAACTACTACATTTCTAAAAATACTAATTTACTTATAAATGAAATTTTTTTTAACAAAGCAAATATTAATACGGCACTGAACTATTTATATCGTCGCTGATAATGTTTGATATGACAATTAATAAATTGATTATTCATATTTTTAACAAATACTTATATTTAAATTTTTATTATGTATAATTAATCATAGACATGCAATGTATTACATAATTAAAAAAAAGAAAATATGGGTATTTTATTTCTGAATTTAATAAATTAAAATTTTATCTGTTAATTGAAAAAAGCTATGTCATGTTTGTAAAAGATTTTTATACATTATTTTTATAAATTTCATTAATTAATATGTATGTTATGCAAATTTAGAATGAAAGAACGTTGAAATTAAACATTTGAAACTAGACTTATCACGCCTCGGTAGCGCAGTAGGCAGCGCGTAAGTCTCATAATCTTAAGGTCGTGAGTTCGATCCTCACCCGGGGCATATTTTTTGTTTTTATTGTATTTTTTCTATTGTACATTTATGTTTTTTTAATTAATTTTTGTACCGTTATAAACGTAAACAAAAAAATCTTTCATGAAAATAAATATGTTTTTAAACAGTGTTAAAGATGGCTTTTTTGAATCGAGTAACTTTTTTACACATTTAAAAAGAAATAATGCTGCATCATTAAAGAGTGCAGAAATGTATATTCTATAATATACGTAGAAAAAAAAGCTATTTCATAAAAATTAGTGGGTGAGAATAATACCAATCGATAATAAAATATTAAAAGATGTTTTAAAAATGACAAAATAACATCAAGTATACAAATGTTCTATTTTTAATTTTTTTACTCAAGGACATGTAAAATAAGAAATTATACTTGTAATTAAGTTATCACTTTTTTGTTTTAATTATAGAATATATAAAGGGTTTATTTTACTTACGATATTCATTATGTGCAAAATTGATATAAAATCAATTGGGTACAATTCAGAGTATTAAAAGTTGCGTATCACATGAAAGAGTTTATGAGTTGGTGTCATTCACATGCAACAAAGTGAAACGTATTTGGTACATATTACGCGACTTTAACAGCTTCTATTCTCCAACTTAACGCAATTCTACTCCCCTATGATTAAATTGCAAATTTACAGTTCAATGTGAACTTCAAGGACAAAGCTTACTGCTCTTATTCAATATTAATGTAATATTACGAATTTGCTTTACATAATCCAGTTTTATTACAATAAGCTACAATTTCATGGATACCAGATTCCGAAATCAAAACTGTCAGTTTTTGGAAACTAAGAGAGGAGTGAACAATCAATTTAAATTATTCATTTATTATTCTAAAATATAAAAATTATGTTAAACAATATTATCTCAGAATTACAACAAGTTCAACTACAAACTTATAATCATTAATAATCAAATGAATATTAATTAGTTTCTTTAGTTGATTACATAAAAATTATTGCTAAATTAATAAAAAGTTGGTCTATGGTTCACAATGATGAATAAAATTCAATATCAATAGTACACCGATATCTAAAAGTTAAATGAAATATAAATAACTTCAACAGTTCTTTAAACGGCATTCTAGTTTACGTAGTATAAATTTTTGATATTGATAAACTGTTATTAACGCTGACTATAAGTAATATATAGACTCGCATTGATTTTTTACAACATTAGATTTAACATCAATATTCTTCCTAAAATAAAGTAGAATTGCATTAATAGAAAAAATTTTGAACCTGTTTATTATTAAAAATTAATATGAATTTTCAAATAATCCATAACCCATAAAATTTAAAACTTAACTTAGCTAATCTTTCACCTTAAAATAACAAATTGCCTGATTAGCAAGAGCATCTTTCCGATCAAATTATTGCACAATTTCGGAAATGATTTGTTACCACTTACGTCAATTTACGCGCGCGCGCTCTTTAGGTTAAATCACTACTTCCCCCCTCTCTCTTTCTTTTATTTGTTTCATCTTCGCGTGCGCAGAATCGGTACTCCCATGTGGGCGAAGAGCAGCACTCGCTTCGATTAATTTATCACGTGTCTTTATGTCTTAATAATAAAATCCCTAAAGATGAAAAGTGAGAGAGAGAGAGAGAGAGACAGGGGGGGGAGGAATATGAGGAAAATTTGATCGTTTAGGGTACGGAAATAACTGGTTTAATACCGGTGACACGTGACTAAATTATAAGGAAAGGATCGATCATTCATGAAAATAAACCCGTAAGTGCAAAAGACCTAAGCATACACCTTGAAAGAGAAAAAACTCGAGCTTCCAAAGATTGACCTAGATTTTCCTTAGCACGCCTATGCTATACAGTTTTTAAAGGAAAGTCTTGATATACCGTTTCGACGTTAGCGCGCGCGATAGAGGTGTCCCACTTTTTCGTCTTGCACCTACTTGGCGATTATTTTACGAATTTCGAATCGCATTCTGATACAAAATTCGATTTATAAAACTATATTTCACTTGCTTACGTTTATTATCGCCGACGTTGCTATAAGTGCTCAAACTTTATAATAAAAAAATGTAGGTTATAAACAATCGATCGTCGCTAACACTCTCGGAAAAAAAACAATAAGAAATACGTATTGAGGATTGAAGTAAAACAGAGTATTGTGAATAATGTATTGCAGCAAGTTTACGAGAAACATGAATCTAGCCTTGAAAAAATCACTCACCCCTTTAGATCCCCCCGATGTAAACAAAGGTCAAGTACTCGTGCGTTTGCCAACGGTTGCCAGCATTCTAAAGCTTTATCTTGTTTCCCACTCTTTCTCTTCCTTTCTTGATCAAAGTTAATTACGCATCGGTCAAGTGTCACACTCTCTCTTGGCACATACTGGTACGTAACAATAACCGTCTCCGATGTTCACCGTTGCGATCACGTGAGATGATACAAGAATCGTTGATTCTCGCGCGCGCGCTCTCTCTCTCTCTCTCTCTTTCTCTTTTCCCTTTCTCTCTCTCTCTCTCTCTCTCCCGTTTTTTATATTATTGTTTCATTGAGGGAGACAGTGGTGGTGTGGCATCGTACGCTTTCTTGCGACTCGAGACGCAAGAAGACCCAAGACTCGACGCGCTCATACGGGAGGGCTAAGTATACGCGCACGAGAACACGACGACGCAAGCGCGCGCTCGAAGACCTAACCTCGCTTCGCGCCCGCGTGATGAGCGAATTATTGCATCACTATGCTTGTTGCGCCGTGTAGGCGTCAAGGAAGGGACTCGCGCGGTTGCGCTGCGCTCCCGAGTTGTTTTATGTTTCGAGTGTTTGGCCTTCGAATATTAGCCGTTTCAAACGTATGCACCATCGAAAGCCTTGTACATACCAAGTTTTTTATTCTTATTATCAGTACGAAATTGATTACCTTGGTCAAATAAAACTACTGTTTCGGTATACTTGTTCAATCATAATCTACAGGCATAAAAGAAATTAAAACATTTTTACTATACATAATAAGAAAATAACTGTATCGTAGTTGTTGCCTCAATAGGTTTTATTTATGCTGACTTTGGTTGATAAAATGAAAAAGCACAACGGATCTGGCTATTTAAAAATTTTATCAAATGATAAAATATCAAGAAGAAAAATACGCATATCATTGAATTAAAATTTAAATATTTAAAAACGTTATTTATATTCACAATATAAAGTATTCAAAGCATTTTTCAAAGTTTGAAAGTTTCTTTTTCAAATATCGCAAAACAGATTTAAATATTTATAATGAAAACAATGTATAAAAATAAAAACTAAAAAAAAAACATAAGATGATAATGCAATGAAAAATTGAAATAAAAAACCAGCCGAGCTTCATATAAACACCGCGATTAATCTCTTAATTCAAACAACATTTCAACACGTCGTGAAACCCAATCAAAAACAATCCTTAATCCCCCGCATAACGTCCCAAAACATTATTTCCCCACAGATCGCGTTCGAATTTGCCGCGGCACGTGCGCTCGCATCTATATATACAACGCCTGTGCATACGGCAGTCGATACGTATAAACTACTTCGCGAGTCGTCGGAGCGAATCGATCCGTTCTGCTCACGTGACGTCACGCCCGACCATCCGCTAGCACACGCCTGCGACTTACACGTACGCAGAAAAGGGCGCGCAAAGTGCCGAAGCGGAAAGAACCTTCTCTTGTAACATATATTTATACATATATATATATATATATATATATATATATATATATATATATATATATATATATATATATATATATAAATATATGTATTTTTGTACGTAGAAGGCAGATATAATGAAATCCCAGGGAGAATCGATGCATAGACACCGCCAATGTCCTCCGCCGTTGGTGTGAGAAATTCTCCCACGCGATATCTAAGCGGTATATTGTCAGCCGCTATCCTTTTCCGACTCTCCGTCTCACTTTGTTCCGAGCTGCTGAGCTGATAAGTACGTACTATATGCTTGCGATGAGCTTGTGTGTGCGGAACGACGCCTATAATGGAGTAGAACTCGCATTGGGAAATTTCTGTCTTGCGGATTATCGTCATCGTCGTTGATCCTACTTGTATTAATGAATTATCATACGTAGCCCTGCTTAAATTTCGAAGTTTTCCTGTCACGCGAAAAAATGAACGGGGTATCGGGGAATGTTTCTTTTTTTTTTTTATTATGATATAACTATGATAGATCGCGATGTTTGATTTTATTTTGTACTATTTATAAATTATTTTGATTGTTGACACTATGTATTTTTATATTTTTCTTCGTTAATTAATTAAAAATAATTATACGATTCCGTGCTTTTTTCCATGAAAACAATTTCAAAGTAGCAGCTTTATGAATGTTACTTGCGCTTATTTTTCGTTCTTGCGCAAGTGCACAAATTATTTGACGCAAAAAAAAAATTACTACCGCGACACAAGCCCGTATCATAAACTTTAAATTTATGTGTGAAATGCACTTATATGGGTACGAAAATATTGACTTTTTTTGAATAAGAGAAATCCTTTTTAAATTTATCTTTTTTTGCATAAAAATAATTAGAAAATTTAAACAAAATTATATAGAAGAGGAAGCATTTGTAATATTTTGAGTTTTTTTCTTTTTGAGTCACGTTTAACGTTTTTAAATATTTCGAAAAGATCATTTAATTGTCGAGTCAAAGTATTCTTTCAAATGAAAATTGACTTAAAATTGACTTAAAATGTAAATGCTATAATTCTATAAAAATATGTGAAATACTTATTTTTGAATATTTTATTGGTTCAACTTATTTGGAAGCAATAAAATAAAATATTTTAAACAATGTGACATACATAATTGTTAATTAATGAAATTTTAATGTTGCGGACAAAATTGGTTGAAAATTTTTAGTTTTACATTTCTTTAGTAATCAATTTATCCATTATCATTAAATTTTAATCGATTAAGAAAAATTCATTACATATAGTGTTTTATACCGTGGCATTAAATCATATTTATTAAGGCCCGCAAAAAAGTATTAATATATGGTACAAACGACACTTTAAGATTCTATCAAACACATCTAAATTAGCATTTTAATGAAACGGCGTCATTTTCGCACTAAATCATTCTTGTTTTTCGATTCCACTCACACACCTTATAATCAACCGATGTCTATGCAATTTAAACCACAGCGTTAAAATATCCATATCCATTCGTGACACGTCCTTCGATCTCGCGATTATTCCGATAATAAACATAAAAATTCAAACGCGCTGTGCCGACATATAAAACGAATAATACGAATAATAATAAGATCGCTTTAAAAATCGTAATTTAAATTTTTTTTTCTCAATTCGAAGCGCGAGTACATACCGTAATACACATAACGAGATATTTGTAAAAAATTAACTAATTGAAAATTAATTTCTGGTAAAATATTTTTACAAGGTAGAAAAACATTCCATTAATATTACAAGTCCAGAATCTCATCAACTTTAATACTATAAAAAAGTTCACAGTTAAGCAGAGAAGTTATCCGCCCATCGCGAATACGCTCATAAAATCTCGACATGAACATTGTACAGATCTGTTAAACCGCATCGACTTAATACATATTATGCACGAAAAGCTGGTATCACGAAGTGAACACACGCCTTTCGTGAAATAAAATCTCCAGTGAGTAGACATCGACGACGACAATTTTCCGATCCCTCGCGAGTTCGGAGTGCTTGGTAGCGGAAGCGGAAGCGAGACTGATCGGTGCATATCCTAACGACATCAGGTTTTCATATAACATCGCTCCACAGACAGATGTCAAGTCAAGGCTTAGGGATTTTCTAAGTTGCACCAGCTGAAAATCAAAAGCCCGTTTGATTTTATGAGAGAAAGTGTGGCGTGTGGAGCACGTGTTGATTTCCATTCTGATTTCTTGATTTATGTGTAGTTTAATTGCGACGGAATTTAAAAGAAGTGTTAAACGAACCGGGAGATGAGGTATCTTTGTAGAATAGATCCTGAATTCAGAATTAATCGTAAAAATTGGTAAAATAATTTTATAAAATAAAAGACGATTGAGGATATAAATTACCGAGCAAAGTTTATTATTTTGATTATTAAAAAAAAAAAGTGAAATTTACGATATTTATTTAAGGGCAATATTCGCTTTCATAAAACACTGAAAAAATAATAAAATTTTGTTCAACGTAGATTGACATTTAAGTAAGTTCTGCAAACTTTAAATTATTTATACTACATTTAGTTGATATTCGCATAATAAATACGCCCCTATGATTTGCAAAGTAATAGGTTATCGTACCAATAATCGTTTCCATAAATTTAATCTGAACTAATTTTATAATTTAAAATATTAAATAAATTAATTAGCTGCTCGCATTTAATTTATACATAATTTAAAGAGCGCTTCAACGTAATATATACGAAGCAAATCTACACCGGTTTGAAATATCAAGCTTCGCCGAAACTCTTGCATCTCGGCTCAAAATCCATCAACCGCGTAGCGCGTAGAATTTCGCGCGTTTCTTAAACCGCAATCACTGCGCGTCGAATTCAATTCGCGAACAAGAGCGAATTCATATGTATATATAGAGGCGCGCGCGTGTAAGTAAACATGCAGAGCCCTCACAGTTAGACGTACAAGCTTCGCCGCAAGCGTGCGTTTGCGGCCGATAAAATCACGCGGCGCGCGCTTCGATCCGGAAGCCGAGGCGGAAGGGACGAAGGAAAAAGGAAGCAGGGCAAAACACGTGAACGTAGCTGGAGATCGCGTGGGTGCTTTTACTTTCTCTCTCTCTTGCACTCACGTGGGATGAGCTTGCAAGCGCCATCTGAGAGGAACTGGTACTTCCGAGCTTTCAAAGCTTTTGGTTAGATGGCGACATTGCAGGTGGCTGAGAAAATAGGATAACGGATAACGCAATTTCCTCGTTTACAAACTTTAACGTTGTGTACAAAAGTTTCAAGATGTGTATATAGGAGGTGCTTACCTCGTTTCGGTTTTTATCGTGTGGATATATTTTAAGTAACAAAATGATGAGTAAACTTTGTGGTATTTAATACCGTTTACAACATCGCTAACAAAAAATACAATCGCCATTTTGAATATCTGCTACAATAACAAAGTAATAAAGAATAATAGATTTTTGATAAGAAAGCGGTCTGTATAAATGTTGGTTACACAGCGCCTTGTAACTTTTTAAATTGTTAGACGTTATTTAAATAACCTCTTTTTTCGTTGACAATAATATAACTTTTTATAGATCTGATATGAACAATATTTTAAAAGTATTCGTAAAACAGTTACAGATATTCTATGAATGTTTAACGTCTCTTTTTGAGATGCAAATAAAAATTAAAAGAATAATTAAATTTTTCGGATATCATATGAACAAAAAATGGTCGTAATTAATAAAATAAATATATTGTTGCCCTTAAATTGTATGAAGAGTCCGTGAGTTCTTTACTCAAACTTTTAAAAGCTTTAGTGTACTCATTTCATTTTACGGATTGGTTGCGAGTTTCCAAGAATTTACCAAAGGTGCTTTTCCATCCCGTCTCTTAACTCACTCTCAAAGGTTGCTCGCGTACTTCGTGGAAAGGAAGATACATGGTGTTAATTTCAGCGCTGCTCTCTTGTCAAGCAATCTAAGTGTATATATATATATATATATATATATATATATATATATATATATATATATATATATATGTATATTTAAAAGCATAAAAAATAAAAGACAACAAAACGCGCGTGCGAGAATGTGAGGGAAAGATAAACCGGAAGCAATGGTAAAAAGGTAAAAGAGAGGAGGTGGAGGAGAAAAGGAGAACGATGATGAAGTACGGATGGATCTAAAAGCGGAAGAAAGATCAAAGCGCAGGCGACGGCGAATTTTCTCGTGTTTAAAAGCGCGCGCCGCACCGCCACTCTGAAACTCGGCTCTTTTAACTCTTTGTCTGCATTTACGTACACACGTGTGCCTCTTATAATGTGGACGAATAAAAAATTGACGTTTGCAAATCGACCTCGCCCGAACTTTAACGCGCCTGAAAAAAATTTTTCGATCCCGTGGAATTATGTTTTTATAAGGAATTATGATAGAAAATTACCATTTTTACAAATTAATTAAGGTGCTTTTTGGAAGAGCACTCTTAAGTTTAGACATGCAGAAATTTTCTTTATGATATTGTATTGTGTTATTTTGAATTTAATAAAACAACATAAAATATTTTGTTTCTAAGAGCACACACCTAATATAAAATTAATATTGAAATGAATTCACGTGGATATAAATAAGTTTAATCGCATATGTTGTAGTTCCATGCAGCCGTTTGAGCAGAAATAATGAAATTATCGCACATTAATTTTACTTTATCGAGTACATATTTAAGAAAATTATGTAGAAATCATTGAAATTTAATTGTACTAAAATAAAGACTGTAAAATAATGTTAAATAAATTTGATAAAACGACTCAATGAAAAATAAAAGCTAACCGACAATAACGCTCAGCCGATCAATTAATCAATCAGAATATGCGAAGCTTATAAGGCTCAACAAGCGCAGCCAGGGAACGCCGACACACAGTCATACGCGCGCTGTAGTCGCCGACACCGGCAGCGGTGGTTTGCCTTGTCCTCCAAAGAATTTCTCGCGCCTCGCGTACGTATATATGTACACATCTACCGAAGAACAACGCACACAATTGAACTTCATACACGTACACATGCTCGATCACACTCCGTTCCCTTCCGCAGCTCAGCTTCAACGTCGCAGCACCAAAACCGCGTGGGAAGTGTGCGCGCCATCTTGCACGTCTGCGTCCGGCTGCCCATGCGAACAGGCGATCATAAGCACTAGACAATAATTCGAGCGAAGACAAGCCGTGGCGTTGTCGGTACGTGCGCGATTCAATCTCTCTCTCTCTCTCGTGCGCGCGCGCTCGATTCCCCTTCTTCTTCTCAGTATACGTGAATGCGACCCCTCCTTTCTCTCTCCCCGGGACACCGCCCATGGAGCGTCGGTCGACCAAACAAGTGCTGCCGCTGCCGGGGCCCGCCTGACCCGCGCCTTTACCATGTATGGAAGAAACGAGGAGAAGACTCGGCTGCGATCAGGCGAACATCAAATGGTTATAGGTTTACTCGCTTGTGCTCGAGAATCCGCGGATGATATATACCTGTATATTGATAACTACGCGAAGCTAGTTAAACACTGGAGCGGTCCCTTTTTTATTCTTCTCCTAGACGCCGCTATCCCTTACTCTCTAAGCACGCGAGCTCTACTCGAGTCTATGGAGGATGAGAGCTGCCTGCCGATCGATCAGAATTTAGACTTGCCTCTCTGGCTTGGCGAATTATGGCTCGACGACGATGTTTTTCTGAAATAATTTGACAAAACATTGACTGCGGCGACGGAATCAAAGGTTTTTACCGTGACAGATTCGTGCGAATAATTGGAATTGCGTTAAGTCGCGGGTTAATTGTCACTGGATTGCAGCAACCGCGATGGTAATATCGATTATTGAATTGGAGGATTAATTCTGAATAATGGACGCAAGATTCTCTTTTTGTTCATTTAAATGAGAACTAATGCCAAGTACGGGGGATTTGAATAGTCGTAGAGTTTAAGATCTACATAAAAAAGAACGTTTAGTTGACTAATTTTGTTCGGTTAGTAAGTAATGGACAGTATAATACTTTGTAAATTCAACAGGATACATTCTCTCAATAAAATATACTTTAACAATATCATCATTAATTAAATATTGGTGCACGAATGTTAAAGAGAGATTTTAATTATTTTATAGATACATTTTTATTCATAGTATTAGCATCAATTATTTCTTTTTCCGAAGGGCAAAACAACTTACAAGTTCATAGAATCTTTGCCGATCAAAATCAGCAATTTTAATGAATAAGCATACATTTTTCAATTATTTATTTTATTGCATAAAATCCAAGAAGTTGCAGTCTTTGCTCATATATCGCATTCTGTAGTAACGTTTAGGATGTTTAAATATTTTAGATTCTTAATTGAATGTACATGTAGTAAGATGTAGTATTATACATATCAAAATATTTAGAAAGTATAATTAATTTCGTTGCAGATTGTTATTTTTTGTTTGATACACGATAAAAATTTGTTTCTTTAAAGCACTTTTGAATTTAAATAAAAAATACAATGATACCCTTCACAGTTTCTGAGAATTTATGATAAAATAAAATGAACAAACCTTATTCTTCATTGATCATTCGATTAATGCTTTTTATTATAATATGAAAAATATATCTCCTTTTAAAAACACTATTTAAAATTGGTTTCACATCAATTTTTTTCTGATAGACTAATATTTTTCTCGTAATAGTTTTAATATCACGTTCAAGTTTAATTTGGAAAGATCAATCGGTCTAATTTGTGTTAAATTTTGTGTAAATAGTGCTTCCAACTCTTATTACGAATTTTAAATTTTCTGTTGCATAGAGAGGTGTTCAATTTTATTAGCTTTTGGTACGGGAATTGAAAAAATGCATCGTCAAAAATATTATTCTGGACTTAAATTAAAAAAAATTATTCAAATAATGATGAAACAACCGAATGAAATATATATTTCGCACGTTCATTTAATTATACATCGTGGCACGAGTTAGAAAGCGACATTGTATCTGCCATGTTTTCGGCAACTTGACTTGAAGCTAACTCTATAATATATAACTACAATATTGTAGCTCTCAGAAAAAACTAGAAGTACTACGCATTGTTCTTCATACATAACACGAATTATGTATTTTTATTTAATAGAAGTTTTCAATTGTGCTATTCATTTCTCACTCCTTTTAAATGCAAAACATGTTTTATAATATTAAAAGCAGCAATTTTTCACTAAGTATATTTACCAAACAACATTTTCTTAAATAAGGTAAAAATATATTAATATTTTTAGTAGATATAAATGCAATTAAAGAAACGGTAATAACGCAATATTTAAAAACCCCATTCTACCTCTTTAACTTTATCTAAAATTAACACTTCTTCATATAAAACCCAATGGCAAATCTATTTATTATGCAGCATTTCGCAGCGATATTCGCGAGTGTTCCGATTTTTTACAACATAGCAGTAGCAGTGCTCAATTTCGTTTTCTTTCGCAACGGACGTTAAACTTTTATTTGTTAGCAATTAAATATACTATCGAATACAAAAAGAAAAAAGATAAATTATTTTTGAATGAGGTAGCTTCACAATACCCACTAGAATAATAGCTGGGTTTCAATAAATAAAGAGTTATCGTTCGACCGCTAACAAGAATTGCCACTATATCGGAGCGCGGGAACGGCTCGGCAAATGCTCTCACATTTTCATGAGCTCCTTGTACCAACGGGCAGAGCGTATGTACGAACCAAAGTTCTGCCGCAGGTTATACGCTACCACTTGAGCCTGTGCGCGTTTTATAATCGATATAAAAGTACCTCGTATAAGTACATATATATGTATTTATATGTATATACTGCTTTATAATCTATATCAAATATTTCTGGTTTTTCAAGCTTCTTTTTCACTGTACGCTCGCGTTTTGCATACCAATAAGCTTTGCCGTTACTTTATTGCAAATTTATTATTCATTTGCGTTTTAATTGGAAAAGTTTGAAGTGAGGAAAAAAAAGAGGAAAAATATTACGATGACGCTTGATGATGCATTCAAATGTTAGTAATTTTCTGTCTTAAATTCATTCCTTTTACATATGTTTATTTAATTTTGGCCTATTCATATTGTTTTTTTTTCTTTTATTTTTAAATATAATAATCTGGATTTCAATACTTATTTTCAAAATAAATAAGATATTAAAAGTAGTATGTAGTATTAAGAATAAAAAGGGAACAAACATACACATATGTATTCCAAAAAATTTCTTCTTTTCGATATTCATCACATAGCATCGATAAAAATTAAATTTGCAATTCATCATGAAATTAAAAATACAAAGCAGAATAAGCTATGCAATATATCCACCTACTTCGAAAGCCAGGAAAAAGGCCCACACAGTTAACAAGTGGCGAAGCGATATAGCACAGCGGTTCCGCTAATTGATAACCATGCAAACGGTTAGCATGAATGAACATGTATACGTATATCTATATAGCCTTGCATACGCGAAGAAATACGCACACTCGTTAAAATCGGTGAAGCATTAAAGTCGAAGAAAAAAGAAGCAACGGCAAAGAACGAGCTCGAAAGCGGCGAGTGAAAGAACGAAAGGCAACCGAGGAGGAAGAAGAAGAACAAGAAGGAAGGAGTCGCGTGGGACGTTTCATCGTGCGTATTTACTTATACACACGCACACGTGTGTGTATACGAGCACACACGGAGAAGCGTACATATATACATATAGAGAGCAAAGAAGGCGAAGAAGCACCGGGCGCGCGGCAGTTAGCGCCAGACGGTCAAAAAACTCGCCGAACCGGCTGCGCTACCACTACTCGCTACAACTCTCTTCTTTTTTTCTCCCGCCTGAATGTACATACATGTATAAGTATGTATAAATACATACAAACCATATACCCTCCCTTCCTTCGCTTTTTAATCCTCCAGCTTCTTTGCGCGCAGTGTTCGTTTCTTGCGCGCATATCCCTCTTTCTTTCTTTCTTACGCTTTCGCCCATTCATTTTATCTCGGCATGCGCACTCTTGCCTCCACTTGTGGGCTTCTTTTTCATTGTTGTTCGCGTGTGATTATTCGCGCTTCTCGGTAAAGGGCAGCGGTGGTAACGGAGGAATTGAAAAAAAAAAAAACGAAAGACAGAGAAAGACAGTGAGGGAGGAGTATAGTAGGATAAATTTAGCGTGAATTATCTGCTCCTTTGTCCGATATGCTTTATTATCGTTGGCGCTTCCGCCGAAATTTTTATAAATGAATGCCAATCATGTATACGAATAAAATTATAACGTTCTTTTGATACCTTTGAACTAAATTTTTGAACCATCTCGTAGCAACGTAATTAATCGACGAACCTAATTTGCAACAAGTATTCCGTAAATTAATGAGCGCGCGGAAGTAATACGATTATCCTCGTATTATCCTCTATGAATAGAAAATTGAAAAAATTAAAAATTTAAATTATTTTAAATTAAATTATTATAAGCTTGTAATGAATTATTTTTTTAACTTCTATTAGTTTCGTCCGTTACTATTTCTGCTTTCTGAGGATAACTCAATTTAAATAATGTAAAAAAGCGTAAAATACTTTCTTAAATTTATTTTTATATTGTGACTATTTTTCAAACAAGTCAATTTGACTACCACATTAAGTTATAGCATAATTTTTAAATCTTAAAATTAAAGTCATTAATGAAACTTTAAATTTTCGTATCTCACTTAGATCGGAATATATATATATATATATATATATATATATATATATATATATATATATTCATCTCTGTGGAAGATTAATCTTTAATGTAAAATTACTGTAAATTAACTCAATAGTTCTAAATTCTTGAAATAATTAAATAACTTTAAGGGAAATTGAAGGTAAGGGCATAATGTCAGTTGTCACGACATCGCATAACATTAACCCACATTTCAAAACTTTTCATTCAAAGCGCAGAGTTAAAAGTCAAGCGTGGTGAAGTAAGTTCTTAGAACTCAAGATTATTCAGAGTTCTCCGTGACTCTCTGAGATATTTAAACAAGATGGCGGAAAACTCGTACGGATAAACTTATTTCGCATGGACTTCTTCTGCTCCCTTTGAAGAAATTTACATGCGATCACGCTCTGTTGCACAGCCATTTCTGTCCTGCGAGAAAGAACAAGAACGAGAAAGGTAGAGAGAGAGAGAGAGAGAGAGAGTAGAGAGAGTAGAGAGAGTAGAGAGGAAGAGAGAGAGAGAGAGAGAGAGAGAGAGAGAGAGAGAGAGAGAGAGAGAGAGAGAAAGAGGGAGAGGAAGAGAGGAACCGGACCGACGCTGCCCGCGGATATTGATTCGCAGGTGGCTGGCCGCAGAATTGCTTACAATGCAATTTATTACGGTGCACCACCTGGCGCACTCCTTCACCCGAAATCTCAATCGTCTCGCCCAGAGGAGGACTCGAGAGACTTTGGCGGTCCTGAACTCTCTTACGCCGAGACAAGATTGATGGTTGATTTCTTATTAACAAACTTAGCTTATCGCGCTTGTCATACTTACGCACTGCTCTTATCCGACATCAACTTGCCGCTTTTATCTCTCAAGGAGATCTTTGATTTAACGTAAATATATCACGTTGATTGCCATATAGGGTATCGATGACCGCACGGGCGCTTAAATCGCTGCCTTGCGATACTACGAAATTACTTATCGCGAGATACGCAGCATATATTTAGCATAATTACCTCGATTACGTTATTCATATTTTTCTTTCGAAAATTGCTTTTTTGTTTGAACGCTTACATCCTTTACGAATCTTTTATGGTGGTTATTGTAGGAAATTGAACGGGTTTAAATTACCAGTTTTAATAAGCCTGTTAAATATTTTTAATTTTTCAATATTTAACTCAATATTTTTAATTTTATGGCAAAATTGTGTAAACTTATTACATGAATATATGACTATATGCTGTACTATATAATAAATTAAAATATATTTTATTTATGATAATTTTACCCCGTGAGATTGTTATTAAATTTTGTTATTTTCTGTTTCGGTGAATTATCCATTCATTAGATTAAATCAACCGCGAGTAATTAAAGAGACTATTCGTTTTACAAAGCTTGAAGCAACCTATGCTTACCACTACCGTATAAAAATTCAGCAATCTCTCAGTATTCGCAAAGTGTTTCAACCGCGAAAAAACTTCATTAGCCATCTCGGCGGTCAAAGCAATGTCTATGTCAAAGCTTTAAAACTTGCTTTCCGCGCGCGTTAACTTCTTCGCTCGTTCCATCGAGCCACTCATCGCACGAGCACCGCAAAACGTCAAGAAAAACTCCACGAGACTTCACGAGGAGGCCTCTGTATCTCTGTATAACCGCACCAATTAGAGAAGAATCCACCAAGGAGATGAGTATCTTCGACGGCTTTCTCAACGCTTAGTTTTTTCCTTTTATGTATTCGTGTGTATGCATGTGTCCATGAACTGCACGTGTATATACATACCTCAATATACGGAAAGACGAAGAGAGTTGCATCGGATGCTAGAGGGGGGAAACGGAGCGTTCGACGGATCGCTACGGATCCGTGGTCTCGTCCGCGCACTCACGAATCCGCGGCCTGTCGTCGTCGTCGCTGCTGCTGCAGTCGTTCCACTTGTTGATACTCTAACGCCCCACGCGCTGAAATACAAGGGTATACTCGTTGTTTCATCCTCCGTCTTTCTTTCTCTCTCGTCTCTTTTCGGAAGCGCTGATTAGCAGTTAAGTGTGTCGTATTATCGATCCCTTCGGCCTTATATAAAGAGAAATATTTACCTTTTTTACCACGCACGAGAATATAGTTTTCATATCGTATACTTTTTGTTAATTCATTACGCTAATCGTTAATTTTTTACGAATGAACGTATACAAGTCATAAAATCAAGAAATGTCTGTTTTCTATATAAAGCAATATCAAATTTTATCAATGTATATTGATAAAATATTGATTTTAAATTAAAAATTTATTTTAATATTTATGAACCAGTATTAAAATAATTATTGGTACCGAAGGCATAAAGTTATAAATCATCAAACTTGCACTTGCATTAACTAGTCTACTTATTATTCTTATTGCGATAAAGCAATTCCTATCTATGTACATTGACCAAAGAAATATTAATTTAGAATAATTAAATAGAATTCGGCAACTTTGATGCAATAATGTTGCATTGATAGGGTAAAAGTTTTGATTTATTTAAAAATATTTCGAGCTCCTAGTACAAGTTAACGTAATTTATTTTCTAGAATGCAAATTCAGTATATTAAATTCTATTTATTTTTGAGTTGCAATCAAATATCTAATAGAAAATAAAAAAAAAAAAAATTTCGAAATTTATTATGTGGAAGCAGTCTATTCGTTGAAAATATTAATAGTAAAATTTTACAACCAGTTTTCTTGTTTAAAATTATATAAAAAAAAGAGCAACGCAGACTAAAAAAAAATAATAATCGATTTAAGAGTAAATAGCGAGTAATTTTTACGAATCTAGCCACGATAAATAAATTTGTCCGTTAAAGCTAATAACACGACTAGGCCACTTATAAATAAGCGCGTAATCACTGAATAAATTTTCATCGGTAATCCAGCGGTAACAGCAGCAATTGCGGCAACTACCAGTTAACACTTCTCGCTACATACCAAAACGCTAGGTGTAATTTCTTCCGTATACAACAACGGTAACATCAACAAGCAGTTGAGCGTTCTAGTCATTAAAGCTTCCTATAGGTAAACGCGGGCGCGCGAGAGAGTGAGCGAGAGAGTGCCGCCGGTGACCGCGGCGAATTTACACGTGTAAGCGCACGTATCATTATGCTTCTCGTCGTCGACGTCGTCGTCGTCGAATTATCATCGTCACCTCGACGGCCGCGTGTGCGCGCGCGTGTATGCATAAGTGGCGCCGTAGGGCGCGTGCACGCGCGAGTCGTTAAACGGGTTAATGCGCGCGCGCGATGCCGTCGACGCGATGTACATAGTCACACCGACGAGATAAATCTCCCCGGCTATTTCGGTTCCGGCATCGCTTGCATCTCTCTTTCTCTCCTCTCTCTCTCTCTCTCTCTCTTTCTCTCTCATTCTCTCTCTTTCGTTCTGGGTTGCGCGCTAAAGCGTCAGCTGCAGCTTTCTCTCTATCTTGTATGTATGCAAAGCCGCCGTTGCCATCGCGGCTTCATATAGTCGTAGCTCTGTCGTGTCCCACGGAAGAATCGTAAATCCTACCGATGAGCGACCTGACGTTCTTCTCGGGAAGTTTATGTACTCCTTAGAAGATGAATGCTCGTAAGTAGATTTAGCTCAGAGAACTGATTCACGGATTTTTTAAAAAGATTTCATTTACTTTTTCTGACGTTGTTCTTTTGTTCAATCAAATTTTTTATATTCATGCATTGATTGCTGAACAAATAACATTCTAATACTTCCATATTTTCTTGTTATTCAATTAAATCTTCTTTTGGAAATTAATAAAAAAAAAAAAATAATTCTAATCTAATTATTCAAATTCTTGTACTTTGTCTCAAATATCAAGTATTACAAATTACTTATTTTAGTCAGATATGAGAAATAATTTTTTAGGCTCAGACCAATGAATCGTTCAATCTCACAGAAGCACAAAAACGCTGCTATCGGAAAAGGCACAAAAAACGGTCTTGAAACGCAGACAATTTCACACGTTCACTAATCTTTGTCACTGAGCTATACGAGTTAAATTGCAAACCCGCCACATCTTCGGATAGATGCATGCTTGGAATTCGCAATAAATATATAGATACTGCCTTGACTGCTTCCATCTTCTTCGTCGAATGAAAGAACGTCAGATTTGTGGAAAACAGATCGATGCTATATTCAAACCGGCGGCTCTTAAAGAACGTGCTTGAGATATAGAGAAAAGGAAAAAAGAAAAGCCGCCAATATTAAAAGACCAATGATTTTAATTATGCCAAATAGCGGAGAATTAGTTGATGGACAATGTTAAATTTTATAATTAAAAGAGTTTTATTGATATGTTTTATCCGTTTTATATTCAATAATAATTTTTACTAGAATGAACTATTCGATATTAAAAATTTAAAATTTAAAAATGAAATTTGTTAAATCTGAAAATTACTCTAAATAATAAATCGATTAATTAAATTATTATTATAAAAGTTTATAGCTGAATTTGATAGATTATATTTACTAATGTCAATAAGTAAGTAAATTTAACAATAAACCATGTTTTAGCTACATAAATTTTATAATTGTTTTCAATATCTTAAAAGTCTAAAGAAAATTTTAACTTTAATGTCGAAAATCTATATTTTTTGATATAATTAAAATTACTTATAAAACGATAAAATGATATTCTATGTTTAATTTCAATTTTCAGTTTACGTGGTTGGAAACAATTTTTTTTAATTTTTTTAGCTGTCAAGTATTGGCACGATACCAAATAGAAGCGACATGTATCAAACGAGGTCACGCGCATAACATGTTATGAATGATCGAGAATTTGTAGCCTCGGTGGTTTAAAAAAAATAATAGAAAACTATGTAACCAATAATTTTTTATTTTTGTTCATACTTTTTTTTTATATTTATAATTATATTTATTTCGAATTATTTATATTTTTATGGTATTTATATTAATAACGATTAGTTAGTGACGAGCTTAGAAAATTGTAAAAAGGCACGACGTAATTACTTTGAATAATATAGCATGATACAATTATTTTAAAACAAATATCGGATAATCAACTATAGAAAACTTCGTAATTTGGTATTAGCTGAATCTCATTTTTATCCATTTCCAAATAATTGATAAATTGTTAAAAAAATTGACCACGCGCCTAATAGTTACATCTATAATTTGACCTAAATGAAATTTACGAAATGACATAACTAATTTAATTACAATACCTCGATGCTCGTAACTTCAATATTAAGCAAACTCGATATAATGCACAATCTTCGTTAATCGTCCATTTGTCAAGGTTTTCTTACTTCGCGGCGGTCGCAACCTTGCGGTCGCCATCATCCTCGTCAAATTTGGCAGAACGTCCGCTTTGGAAATCGACCGATATACCTCCTTCGTCATCACGTGCAATTAAAGTCTCCGCAGCAGGCGTCAACGTCGGTTTAACGAGCTGCTAACGAGCATCAACGTGCGCCCGATTATCATAATTAGCGCTCCTTTGCGCGATAAAAGGAAGAAGCACCGTGGAAAGTGAGGGAGAAGGGAGAAAAAAAATTTTTTCTTTCTTTCTTTCTCTCTTTCTCTTTCTTTAAATCAAACAAGAGCTTGTTGCACGCTACGCTGCGAGGTGAAAGGAGAGCCAGGGTCGTGAAGATGAAGAAGAAGAAGAAGAAGGGAGCAAAATGTCGCAGAACCCAAGAGAAGGAGAGAAAGAGAAAGAGGAAGCATTAGCGAACCGGTTTATTCATGAGTTTTCCACCAGTTCTCTTTCTCTCTTGCGGATAGGGTCTTGAGCGAAGAACAGTCCCAACCCTTTATACTTTATTCTTCTCTCCTTCTCTCTCTGTCTCTTTCTTTGCCTCTCCTTTTTTGCTCGTTTTGCTTAGACTCCAAGCTGAGTAGAGTCTGCGTGTCTCTCTGACACTTGCTCTATCTCTCTCCCTCTCTTTCTCTTCCTTTTTCTCTTTTTTTTTCTTCCCCCTCTATTCGCTTGCTCAAGTCTCGAGGACTTTTTTTCTCGCACGGAAAGTCACTTGCATGTGCTTTAATGAGAATTCTTGAATCGATGTATATGCCGACACGCTCTTCTCTTCTCTTCTCTTTTTGCTCGGTTTTTGTTGGGCTGCACTTGAAGATATTTTCTTTTTTTTCGCAGTTATGTTGCTTTGCCTGCGAATGCTTTTCTTGTTTATCGCCAAGATTTTTTCTTATATTTATTCTTTTTTCTGAGTCAATTTAATGAATGATTACATACTGTCACTTATTGTATTTGTAATATTATTATAACGCGAATAAAGTAAGAATAATCTAAAAAATATTCAATTCTAGGTGAAACGTTAATCAAGTTTTGAAATATTTTATTTTTGACTAGAAAAAGTACGAAAAAGCTGATGATTAAGCTTTGTTTATTAATTAATGTACTTTTTATTAAAAACTTCTATTCGTTCTCATTGGATAAAAATGTAGTTAAAAAATTGTTTGACTTCTTATTTTTTAAAACGAGGCATATAGAAGATTTTATGAATTAAAATTTTTGTACTAAAAATTTTGTCGTATAAAATTGTATCATTTCAAACTAAAAATTCGTTATTTTCTTGCAAATTCGAAATCAAGATGATGATTAGAATTTTTTCTTGAGAGTAGAAAACTTACTGATAAGCAGCGCTTTAGACAGAAAACGAAAAATAGGGTAACTACTCGTATAGCGAAGAAAATAGACCAGTGACGAGAAAGGAAGCATACGGAAAAAATCACGGGTAACTTATACTAATTATTGATGAGTACAACAAAAAAGGAAAAGAAATTGCAGGCCTCTGTCAAAACAATTTATAAAATCCTCTTATAATGATGTATTTTATCTTGAAGGTAACATTATTTTCTTGGTTTAATATTTTTATTATTTTTGAGGATACGGTCGACTGTTTGACATAAAATGTTTATATTAAAATAATTATCTATTTTGAAAGATATCAGTAATGTTCATTCGTTTTTATTATTAAGCATCTATTTACATGTCATAGAATAAAACGCTCCAAAATTGGGGCACACTTGCGTCTCCAGTATCTCTTAATTCCACATATAAAAGTTCAAAGTGTGAAAAGTGAAAAAAATATCCACTCTCGAGGATTAGACAAAATAGAGGGGAGTAAACATAATATACGCAAAGCTGTGGAAGTTGGGAGAAAGAAAAAGATAGAGAATCAGTAAACGCCGTGATTGTGTGTACACACATGAGGCACACATTCGTGTCGTCTATCGAACTCGTGCGCGTTCCGCACTCCCCCGTTCTCGCTCATGTCACACAGGGGGCTAACAACTAACTCCCCCTTCTTCGGGTTCTTTAAAAGCGGCGTAAAGACCAGTGACATAAAACGCAACAAGGGTGATACAGTGTAGTTAGATAAGGGGTTAGAGCGACCGTACGACAACGATGAGGCAGAGAAAGGCGACGAAGAGAAACGAGAGGAAAGAGAAGGAGGTAGAGGAGAGGCAGCGGAGTACATTAGCCAACCGCGATAAGCTGGCGCACCGCTATACGTTTTACCTCGAATGCGGCTTCTCGCTTCGCGCTATATTACAACGTCGGTTGAGTTGTTAAAAATCCAGGGCCTGACTACGTACATATAACCGAGGGATTGTCGATATCGACAAGTCGCTCTCTTAATATCGCTTTCATTTTATTCACGAATGAACGACTCCGCTCGCCCGTGAGCCTTTCGGACGCGCTGATTATGAATTATTGTTGCAGCAGCTACGAAAAAGGTAGAGACAGGTAGACGGAAACTATCGATGCTTAGTTGTGGAAGCGTATGTGTGCGCAGTCTACTCTTTATGATTAAAGTAACGGGTATAATAGTAACCTAAAAACTATATGATTGGTTGTGGCTTACTATATCTTAAAGTTTAATTATCATTGACGAAATTAATTCGTCGATGTCGTTGAATTTTTCGCAAACAAAAGTTATCCATGCTAGAAGGAATTATTACTACTATGTTCCGTTTTTTTTTAAAGTAATTATGCAATAAAAATATTCTACAAATACCTGAAAAATTCTTAAATTAATATGAGATTTTGACGTACAAGTTTTGTTTTAACATGATCAAATTTACCAAGATCGTTCTGAGATTGAAATAGAGATCAGTCCCTCGGCATGCTTTCGTCACACGAATCCTTTTAACATAATTTTTCAGCCAGCTCTTTAATAGACTTAGGTATCAACTTGCCGTTCCCTAGGGGCCGTCCGATTATATCGCATCAGAATTTAAGCCGATTCGATCGTCGAGCAAACCGCCTTAAGCTTACGAAAAGTCAGAAAGATCGAATGGCGGACTCGTATAGTAGCAACTAGCAAATTCAGCTTTCATCATGCTTTTTCTTGCGCGTCGACGTAATGTGCAAAAAAACAAGTAAGAGAGAAAGCGAAAAAGAAAAAAGAGGTAGAGGGAGAAAGAAAGATGTATAGAGAAAAAGGTCTTTAATGGTTTGTTGAAGAAGAAAACTGCATTAGAAATCACGCAGGAGGTGGCCTCGGCATTAATATACCTTTATGCCCAATAGAAGAAGGCGAGTATCGATCCCGCACGAAGCGAAACCTTTCACGACGACGACGAAAACGGCGTCGACAGCCAACATCTGTTACCCGTCCCTTCTTCTAAATGCGCTATATTGCCGAGGAACCCGCGCCAAAAATCAAACTGCTTCGTTCAGTCTCATTGTTGAAACATTGTTATTGAAAAATTAAAGTTTCAATTTGTTAAATACATATTTCCATGCTATAAAAATGAAATGAAGGATAATAAATTTAAGTATAAGATTTATTCGATCGTACGTACCTTAAGACGTACATATTTAAAAGAAATATAGCTAATCCGATGAATTCTTCGCTGAAATTATTTTTAATCGGGGTACAATTTTATTTAAAAATATAATTTCTATAACTGATTTGCAACTTTGTCTAAAATTAATAATTTTAAAATAAATTTTATTAAGAGCAAATATAATTTAACAAAAAGCACTCAACTCGGCAAATTAATATCCAAAGGTTACTAAAAGATATCAAATAAATTTAATTAAATATAATTCAATTAATTTTTTATTAAATAGTGTTGCACCATTACTATCTTGTATATATCGCTACATCATCCGTTTCGATGTAACCAAAAAATTATATCGGTCTCGTCTTAAAAACAGCCAATACGCCGGCCAAGCGTCACAGGTGGGCTAAATTGTTCCTGGCGTGAAAAAAGCAACTAGGAATTTAGGAAATGCTTCTTGCGCGTTAATCGTTCCACGGCCGGCGTACTTTACACGCAGGCCCCACAAACCCGTTTCTCGTACGCACCGCTGCCAGGATCTATTAGGAGACTACGGCGAAGAGAAAGTCGTCGAGTCTCTCCTCGACCGGAATTCACCTCGCTTCCCCTGCCTTCGCTCTATAAGATGCTTACATGTGTACGTGTGTATATCAAACGCGATGTGGAAAGAGGGAAGGAGAAAGGATCGAATATCCTGCATCCTGTTAGAGACGCGTCGGAGGGGAGAGATACGCGTGCGCTCGATGGAACGCGTCGAGGGGAGAGAACGAGCCGGATGAACGGAGAAGGAGACGTTCACTATATACGCGAGCGCAAGGACTAAAGAGCAAAAATCGAGTAGGACAATGGCATCCTCGAAAGGGGATCAGAGGAGTAGGACGCGGGATAGGTCTACCTGCGCGAAATGGTTGGAGCTTCGCGGATCTTCTCTCGATATTTCAGATACTAGGAACGTGGGCGCTCCAACTGCCTTCGTCACATATTTTGACGCGATGATAGATGAGATAGCAAAAAGGAAACGTTTATAATAACGTAGAATATATTTACAAAACGGAATTTCTCAGTTATTATTCAATTTAATATATTACACTACGTGTGTTTTTACATAATTTTTTTGGTTTTTCTCGTTAATCTATTAATTCATAATCCGTTAACTCATCATTTTAATTTTTTAAATTTTTAAAATTTTTTAAGTATATGTGTATATATATATATATATATATATATATATATATATATATATATATATATATATAACGTAAATGTTTTGAATATGTATTTCAATTTTTTAAATATTCATCCTCGAACACGGATCCTTATATTTTATACTACTATAGATTTTTTTTTTAAAGGAAATTCAATATATGAAGTATGTGTTAAATTTTTATTATTATTTGTTTGTAATTCCAGCTGCTTAAGTATTCTAAAAATTATCCTGAAATTTGTTCATTATCTATATTAAATAACTGTTATTTGTTATATATGTCATCATTAAGTGTATTCGACTATATCGTTTCAGTATCGTATTAGTACTTTTTAGCTATTATTGTTATTTTTAAAAAAATTTATTTTTTTTTTATTATCAAATAAGATTTTTTACGTTAATTAAATACGATTCGTCTCAGTTTTATTTGCATAATAGAAACAGGAATAATGAAAACAATAATTAATCCTAAAAAATAAGTATTTTGATTATTACAATATTTGAAATACTCTCAAATTATATACGTACATCATCTGAAATTTTGTCACGCAATCGTACTTGAAAATTTCATAAAATGATTGATGCTATAACGATATTTTTACAATAAACTCCTGTGTATCGTATTACAAATTTTGCGGGTTTTCCTCTACTGTTCTCCAATTACATATGGTTCGATAATATGCTCTTCAATTTAGATCAATCCAGGTCAATGCAAGCATTCGGTCCAATCCAAGCGGATGTGCAGAACTACTCGATTTGGATCATCAAATCATTTCGCATTCAATGTACGGCATGTCATGTAATTAAATGTGAGCATTATCGAGGATGGCCGAGTATAATTTAAAGATTGACGTTTTTACAGCTCCTCGGCCTACTTGTCTTAATAAATTGAATATTTTCAATTGATCTATTAATTGACTGACCACATTCAGTTATCAATTTTATGTTCGGTCAATTGACCTTGAATTAAGTAACTTGTATTGAAACTTCATTAAAACTAGAAGGGCAATCTATAAAATATTATGGAACTTCGACTTGGTTTTTATGATTTTTAACATGTAATAGTGCTTGATAACATAGAGTAGCACCTTTTTATATAAAAAAATATCAAATTGCAAGAGACTAAATAGTTTTGCTGACGTTATTACCGGTAGATTAGATAAACTGTTTCATTTTTTTTAGAATCCTTTTCAGAAATTGTACAAAATAAGTTTTTCTTTACGTTTGTATTCAGAATTTCTATTGCGAGCTTGAAAATTTCATCGTAATGTTTTATTTATTATTTAATAAATAAAAGCTACATAATTACATATTGAAATATAAATATACAATTAAATTTACATTCTTTTACAATACTTAATCTTTTGAATACCTAAAAAGCTTCATTTTTCTCACCAAGCTTTTTATCAAATTTGATTACAAACTGCTCATAGCTGACGTAACCTTGAAAAATTTTTTTAGGGTAAGACAGTCATACGCTTGGCATATCGTATCTACCCGAAGCCATAAAATTCCCTCCACCTTTCAAGTGAAGCCTCGGCCTATGCATTTTGATCAGCCATTTTTCGCGGCTCCTTGCAAACGTCGATACACATCTTCTTGGTTAGATTTTTGCGTATTAATTTTAAGGCCAAATTTGTAGTTCGTTTTTGTATAATATTGCACTATGCAAAGCTAAAAGATAAAAAAAAAAATACATATACGAAACGAGTCTATACGATTTGCGATTTCGATCGATGGATTAAATGCACACCTTACAACTTACTCTCAGTAATCCTTTTTGCTTGGTCGCGTCTCTGTCTTTTTTTTAGTGTGTATATATATATATATATATATATATTCTAGCGAAAGCATGAGAAAGAGAGAAAGACAGAAAAAGAGTAGACGAGCGTTAGCGTGAATAATTTATCGAGCGAAATTGCAATAACGCGCGGTTGCGAGCACACATGCATCTGACTTTTTTTTTAGCTCTCCCTCTTTTACATATTTTTAATGGATATAAACGCGAGGTGACCGCCATTATTTTTGCACCTTTTCCGCTTTAATGCATCACCGCAAGTGACTGTCGTGCTACGGTACGGGAGAGAAAAACAACGATGAACGAAGTCGTAAAATCCGACAGCTAGATATGCTATATTTTAAAATATAGCTTTTTTTACGATATCCAAACAAAAACTTATTGGTGGAAGCGATCAAGAAATTTTTTTTTTTTTTTTTTTTTAACCAATATTATATTTGGTATTTTTACCTTAAACAATGTTTTTAAATTTAGTGTGATTTAACATAAAAATTATAAGTTACATTCCATAAATCGTCATTATCGTGTACAGTTATTTTAACAAAAGCTGTGAAACGTTTGTCGAGTTTAACAAATTACTATATTGTATTTAAATGATTTGCTATTTATCTCATCGATAGCTATTTATGTTTATCTGTAATACATACATTTACGTTTAATAATAATAGAGTAAACGATTCATGAGCACATCTTGCATTTTCTGTCTGTGTAATATGGTTTACGTTTTAATTGCCTTGTTGAATATACTCAGTGTTTATTAAAAGATGTTTTTCTAACAATCTCACTGAATCAAAAGATGATAAAGACTGTTTTCAGAATTATGAACACTTAGGCTATTTCAGGAAGTAAAATGATAAATAATTCTCAAATCAATGCTTCTTTCATTATGAATTCATAAGGCGTAACAAAGAATTGCTTTTTCAATGTAAATAACAGTAATCGATCGGCATTTTAATGATTCAAATTTAACCGGTTTATAATTAATAAATATTTTATTTCTTAGAATTTATACTTTAACTATGTTCTAATACAAAACACTTTTATATTCTACTTTGAATTTCTGACTATATTTTCAAATATAAGCGCTTTCCAGATAAATAAAAAATACTGAATTTTATATTAATTCCTTCTTTATAAAGAATCTTCTTGGCTATAGGGGATTTAAACTTTGTGTCATACAGTGCTTTAAAGTTAAGTCATTCCATCTACTATATTTTTTCTTTTCAAGAGGCCAAAACATCGGAAAGTCAGAGAAAAGAGAAAACGAGGGAACAAAGAAATACGTATTACTGCAGATCTCGATCCGCGAACAATAATACTTCTTTTCTCTTCCCTCCGTAATACATATTTCATGATGCCTCTTAACTTCCTTTCCTCATCTTCAGCATCGCGTTAAAGCTGCGATGTGCGCACGAGCGATAGCGCCATCTCCCGAACTTTCGGTGGCGCTTACCCTAATTCAGGATCAAGGAGCGCGAGCGGAGGTGGAGCTCTCCTCCATTCTTTTTAGTTTATCGATGCAGTCAATGTGAGTGTGTTTCTTTCGAAAACCGATGCCGTTTGCAGAACTCTTCCTCCTAATTCTCTGATTACTCTGTACACCAAGCTTCTCCTCTCTTCCCGTTTGCTTCGTGATCTTTTTCTTTTGTAACATCTTCTCCACAAATTCCTTTATGTTTCTCTTACTCTTTGTTATCTCATTCTTTTTTGTTTGTTTTTTTTTTTTTTTTAACGATACCATAATTCTTAGTTAACATATTGTTACTTTGGATTATTATTTTTGAGATACTTTAAATATAGTAAAATCTGTTGCTTCCTTCATCAGTCTTGAATTATCAAATTAATTTTGTTGATTTGCATTCCACTTTATCGTTTACTTTCATAAACTTCTGGAACTTATTCCTCAATTTAATTATTTACCATTAAAAATATTATTTAATAATTGATACGCTTATATTAATAGTACCTGTAATAACAGGTTTACATCGTTGAACTATTTTGATTTCACATTTAATTTTTATTTTATGCATTTTTCATTTTGACATCCTCAAGGAGGTAAATTATATTTTTATTGCTTGTTAGATTTTTCATTCTTCCAGTTATTTATATTACTAGCTCAAAGTAAACATCAGTTACTATAGATGTAAATATGTATCGAGTAATCATTAAAGATTGCGCATCATTTTTAAATATTACGATCTGCATATCGTATAATTAAACGCTGTATATCAAATCTCTATGGCATATCGCTCATGTCATCCTAGTGTAATGAGCTAACCAGAATATAAAAAAACATCATATCAATATCCAAGCATACACAATTCAATGCTTATAACCAATCGCAATCTTCATATCGTTACATACCATCCGAGTATCGGAGCCATAATGAGTTACCACTGCACGTTTCGATATCGATATCTTCGTGCATTACTTTTTCTCTTTTCCGATTACATTTCATCACGAAACTGTTTATTATCTTTAATTCATTTCTCAGACTCCTCGTCTTATACATCTCCTCTTCTTTTCCATCGTCCTTTTTCGTAACATTAAAAGCTAATTTCCGCTTGGTACCCTACGGATTACCTCAATTTGCCCACTCATTCTCGTTTTTTCCACGATAACTTTTTATTTAATTCTTGCCCTTCCTGCAACCCTGTATCCTTTTTTTTTACCTCGAGCATTCTTTGTACTTTCCATTCACTCCTCTGATTACTTTACCACTCCCTACTCCTTAACTTGCTAACTTTATTCTTCCTCTCTTTCTGCCCCTATTCTGTTCTTCCAATCTATCACTTATTCACTCCAACCCTTTTTCTCTTCATCCTCCCCAGTCCTTTTCCACTACTCATCTCTCTCTTAATCACTCTTACTCTTTTCTACACTTTGTATCTCCCCTAAAGCTCCGTCCAATACAAACGCGCACACACTCGAGCTCTAAACAAGTTCAGCGATAGCTTTCCCGGCCATGATCAGATGTTTTCGGTACGCATAGTACGCGGAGGCGTAGAATGTATTTGTGTGCTCGTGCACGTACAGAGAAGCCTACATATGCACACACGTCGTGAGCGCGGTGCCTTGCTTATTGCTTGTACTGGGTGGATGAGGTCAGAAACTGTTCAGGATTGGAGCAAGGCAGTTAGCGCCCAGCGAAATGCCGCGTGTCCAATTATCAAATCGAAAAGGCGGACGTGATGTGCGTTCCACCTGCCATTCTCTCTGTCGTTCTCTCTTGCGTACACTCTACATCTCTTCATTTTTTTATCAACTATAATGCGTATTCACGCTACATATTCTCCAAGTTCCCGTTATTGTTATTCTCTGCAGGTATTTTAATATTTGATAGCGAGACTGTTTTAAAAAACTATTTTTGTTTTCTCATATTGTATAATTTTGAAATATTTTCTATTGCAAATGATGTCTTTTTTTTAGTAGATTTGCAAAAAATTAGTTTTCTTAAAATAAAAGAATACTACGAAAAAATTCCACATCATGACTTGTTTTTCATACTTTGACTCTGATGATTATGATAATTGTAGAGAGCTAACATTGAATGCGACAGTAAATGAATAAGAGTACTTTAGTATGAAACCTGAGAATGATTTCATTCGCGACCTTACTCAAAGTCCTCGAAGTACAAAAGTTATCAACCATTTCATAGTTATTGAATGCATCTTTATTTTGTTAAAAATGTATTAAAATGTGTTAATTTATTCTTTAGACAATTTAATATAATTTATTTTGTTGATATATTTCCGTTTTTTAAATCAGAAATCATTATTTAATAATTTTTCCATCACTATTTTCTACTATATTACATTAATATTTTTTAACTTATATGTTTTATAACTTATGTTTTATATATTATGTTTTTAACTTATATATTTCTGATATATTTTATTTCAAAATTATAAATTTTATTTATTAAAGTATTTTTTTTTTTTGCAGTACTTTAAATTGTAATTCTTGTTTTCAAAAAATCATACATATAAATTCTAGCAATTTATTTTGGAGAACATTTTTCATAATGACATAACAGTATGGTTCTTTAACGATCTTATTGATTCTCAGGAAATGAAACAAAACAATTTGCAAACAAAACCTTCTCTTTGGAAAACTTTTCGACTCTCCGTATCGTTTCCCGAAAAACCCAGTGGTTATCGCTCGACCTTCTTTTCAACGCGGCTACAACAAATCTCGATTCTCCCCTGTCGACCAAGAAGAATAATCGCATGAATCAGTATCCCCGAAAATAGAAAGTCGATTAGCGCCGTTTTAACAAACGATTGTTCTCTCTCTCTCTCTCTCTCTCTCGGTCTTTCTTTCTCGGTATTTTAACGAAACGCAACTCTTCTGGTGCATCCACCTGTAACGTGCCGAAAGATTTGCTACTTGACCCAGAAAAGCAAATGTGTAATTGTATATAGCATCGGCTCGTTTTTCTCCTACGCGGCTATATTTTTGGCAAAAAGCCTGCACGCCGGCGCCAGTACCGAAGCGCATTACGCTAGTGGGTATTTAATGAGGCACCGAATTAGCACCGAACGCCAAGTGGAAGTGAGAGAAGCGCTCGCCTTTGCCGTTTGTGCGATCGACTCGAAATGTCTCACGTGAGTTTATTAGTGTATTAGTGTGGGCTAAGTTGCGCTCCTAAATGCTTTCTTAATTACGCGAAATAGGCCATGTGAAATGATTCATTATTTTTTTTATGCAAGTCAGATGAACAATTTTAGGAACGTTGTCAATTTTCTCTACATCTCTGTATCTAGGTTGGTAAGATTTATCATTTAAAAAAAATCGTACTTGTTAAAATGCTTTTAATGCATAGATGATTCATTCTGTGTGCAATAAATTTAGCGTTAGAGAGGTTGTTCTTGAGTCGTTATATAAATTGACTCCATAAACAAGAAGAAGAATTTTGTTCAATGTGAAAAACCACATAACAAATTTAATCAACTTTCCATGGTAACACATCACAAATCATTGTTATAATACGCATAGCACTCGAGCATTCAGAATTTCTAGATAAATAAAAAAGCATCATGCAATTGATGTCATGAACTAAGGGATTGCTAGACAGAAAGCAACTCTTAAAGCGGGACGACACGAAATCACGGCAAAACAGTTAATCTTTATTTTGCCAGGTGTATTCGCTTATTGCGAAAACCTGAACTTCGGGTTACGCGCGAGTGAATTTTGAAAGAATCGCTTTGCCCGCGCGGCCACGCTTACCCGACGTTACCGCTCGCCACTAGCTCGTTCAATTTCCGGTGCCGACCGCAGAAATCGCGGTTATAAAACGTGACCGTGATGCGGCGGCCGCTTGCTTCGTTCTTAAAATTTTGAGCACATCGCGCACGAAAACGCGCGCGTAAATTTCAATTAGCGTTCGCGGCTGATAGTTTCTGTATCGGGCACACGTTGCGCAATGGCTCATAAATAATGTTTAAGGCAAATAATGGAGCCACTAATGACTATATATTTAACGACACGTGATGAAGTTGAGAATTAAATAATTACGTTTGCGGACTGACTAAGATTAAGATTCTGTCTGAAGTTGATAAAATAGATTATGTAGTAAATTAGCGTGCTATACGGGGAAAAACCAATTTCAATATTCAACACAAACTATTATAATTTCTTCATTCGCAAAAGATATGTAACTGTTAATGAATTTGTTTGCATCTTTATCATTGCTGATTTTCATTTGTAACTCCTATACTTAAAGATTTAATGTATTGTATTGAAAGGTGAATGAAATTAGTACATAAATACAGAATGTTTGCAAATTTCTATACCGCAAACTTCAATTTAGGTAGAGTACACTTTTGGCACAGCTTCTTTTTTCTATCCAAAAAATACAATGCTACTTCTAAAATAATTAATATTCAGTTTGACCCAACTTCCCAAAATGGCGTTTCTGAGAAAAGACTGCACAATATGTTTCGACTAAGATCTTAGCATTTACTTAGTTTCTGATTGTTTAAATTGAACGTCATCATATACTTTTCAAATTGGTATTTAATCGTAAACGAAACCAATATCTAATGCAATTAAAAGTAATATGGAAATTATTGCATCAGTTATTCTCAAATAATATTTTGATAATATTTTGATAATTTTTATTTGACGTTATAGACTGATACTTTCTAAAAGATGATACTTTTCTTCACATTATACATTAAAAAAAAAAAACGAATTTTTTCCTGAGTTTTTGCAAAAAGCAAAGGTATGGCAAAACAAAATTATTACAAAAGCTAAGCTTATATTCTTGTTGCGACAGAAATGAGCCAAACTATAGAATTAAAGTAACAGAAAAACGAACCTTTAATTAAAATTAATCGGACAAAATGAGGGCAAATTTTCTTCTCTCACTATATCTCGCTTATAAAAACTCTTCCAAGTCCGAGTTTTTCCTGGATACGATGACGAGGGAAATTATTCAGACGACTCGAACTAGAGCTCATGCATATTTGCGAAAGGCGGCAATAGCGGTTTGCACTCGCAACTTGATAGGCTGTGAACACAGATAAAGCGAGTACGCGCTCCTCTTTCTAGTTTCGCTCTCTCGCTCGCTTGCGGACGTGACGATGTACTCCGATAGCATTGTCGGAAGAGAAGGAGGGAGGGGAAACCCCGCGCCCGCGATAAAGCATAACTATGTACGAGAACGCACTGTACAACATCGATAGCAGCGCTCGATGGCTGTGCAGCTTCCGGCCCCGAACTCTATATATTTATATATACATCTACACGAGCTCGAGTCAGCGAGTTACACGGGAGTTCTATATAAAAAGAAAATAAGTTTTCTTTTCTATTTTCTGTCTCCTCTTATTATTTCTCTTCTATGTCTCGTGCACTGTAAAATGCTTGTTCAGCTGCGATTTTACGTTTCTAGGATCGTGTACTCGTTTTTTTTTTTATTTTTTTTTTATTTTTCCTCTCTTCCGTTTTAACGCGATTCGTACTGCTGATTATTTTCGTATTGTTGCACGGCGAAATTTTTTTTTTTTTTGTTGACGGTGAATGCCTGTTAGTGGATTATTATGCTAAGCAAGAAGAATACCGAAGGATTCGTATTACAGTGGAATTAAAGTTTTATATCTACTTCATTGTGAGGATCTTAAAGAAAAATTGTTGAATAATTAATAAATTTACCTTAATAAACAATTAGATTACAATTAACTTTAAATGCATAACTTTTGTTTTAACATAGTTTATCGTTATACAAAATTATAACTTTTTTTTCGCTTATAAGCAGCACCGTTCAATTTATCGTAACAATGCAGTCGTACAAATATAAAGAAAATAAAATTCATAGTTTCTATGCACCCTGTTAGGTTATGTTAAGTTAATTATTATGTTTACTTAATAACGTAATATTATTAAGTTACGGCATAACCAAAATGGTCAGAAGACCAAGTTAAGAAAGTTTTTGTGAAACGACATGTAGTAGAGGTAGGCGCGACCGCTGCCGGTTGTCTGTTGTCGGATAAGATAAGGATAAGCCTTTCTTCCAGCTCATTCGTTGATTTGACGACTATTAACTGCCGCGCGCGCATTAAGGACACCGACGTTCGTTAGGGGTCCTCATTTTGCCAGTGATTACGGTGAGGAAATGTCATTTTTCGCTATCGTTTTATTTATCCTTTCTTTCTTCTCGCTTCTTTTTCGTAAATTTTTTTGTCGTATACTTTTTTTATCAGTCCATAATGCCATACCTAGATTAAAAATATTCTGCAACTTTATTTTTTTTGGCAATGATTCTGACCAGTTACTTGTTGAAGATTTCATATTTTTACTATGCTACTGTTAATAAATAATATATCTTACATTTATCTATTTTATCACTTAAATTTCATAAAATCGATACGGAAATTTTAGCAATTCTCATGTTTATGAATTAATGGCGAATCTTCTTAACATTAAAATTTATAACCTGTACGTTATGAATCCTTCATATTTACAAAATATTCAAAGCACTTATTCATATCCATAAAGATTCTTAAATTACTTCAAATGCATCCGAGTGTCACTTACTTGTATATTTTTTCAAAAAAAATATTAACCTGGTACACAAATTTTAAAAGCGTCTCAATTCGTATACAAGTGAAGCCGGTAACTGGGCGTGTAAATCTCATAATTTTTTGGATGAATTTTATATAGCCTTCACTTTCTGCTCATCGTCGGTATATCAATCAAAACATTCAAACTGCGCACACAATTTCAACATTTTGGAAATCTTTCAGAGTGCAAATTTACTATTATGTAGTATATACCCGTACGGATACTTTTTTAATGGCGTAAAAATTGAACGACACCTCGTATATATCACATATAGACGTTTCATCATTTGTCACGCTGCAACTTCGTAAAAAAACTTTCAAAAGATATATAAGATACACCCGCTGTCGGCAAACACTCGCGATGCGATAAATTCGCAGAGTAAGAGAATCAGATATACAACTTCCCAGAAGCTAGGAATACCATCGGCAAAACAGTTGGAAAGTCTTGGGCTTAAGACACACTTCCGGTGCAGGAGGGCGAGAATAAGAGAATGGAGGAGAGAGAGAAAGAGAAAGACTTGTTCGCATGCAGCAAGTAGAATCGAAGAAGGAAGCGAGCTTCGAAAGAGGGAGGAAGTTTAGTTCCCATACACGTGAAAGAGAGAAAAGAGAGAGAGAGAGAGAAAGAGAGAGAAATAACGTGTCGGCTTCCGCAAATGCACGTGTGGTAATATTCCGGGCATAGTTGCACACTGGAATATACACGCGCGCACAGACACGCGTGATACTCGGTTGAGCGTGCAACGATTTCTCTGGCCGACTGCCAGAGCATAATATATTCCCTCTTTTGAAACTCGGAGAATCATCATCATCTTCTTCTTCTTCTCCTTCTTTCTTCTCGACTCTCTCCGCTTTCTTCTTTTCCTTTTACTCCTCTTCCTTACCTTATACGTACCTACTTAGATAAAGCAAGCGAGGCTGCAAGAAACCTCGCGCCGCTCAGCTATACTGGAAAAAGGAAATCGCAAAGATGCGCGGTTCATTGTGAGGCAAAATGTGCGGAGGTTATTATGTATCCGGGGAATAAATTGAATGGCAACGAAATCTTTGATGTTTGCAAAATTATTTGTTTTAGTTTCCTTGTTCATTGAAATTTTTTTTGAAATTATACTTTATCCAAAGAATATTAGTTTTCATTTGAATATACTTTTTAAAGATTTTAATATTATTTTTAAATAAAATTGAAGACGATATTAATATAATGGTTTAGAGAAGTTACAATAAGTATAAGCTTGTTTGATTCTACTTTGTTAAAGTTTTTATTATTTTCACATTCTGTGCCTAGTTACGAAATGATGTAAAAGCGTATCGAACGTGTAGCATTGCATATAATCTCGAAAAATTCACATAAGGACCTAGACGTACAAACAATCGCCTTTTTAACAATAAAAACCAGCAATACAACACGGATACGCATTAAGTTTCAGAGGTCGCAAGAGACGCGGAAAAAACAATGTTGAAAAAGTTAACGAGTTCTTTGCGGTTCAATCGTCTGCCAGCGCGCAAAAGCAAGCAGTTGGACGTTCGCATATGAATTACGACGACTTGGCTCTCATGCGCGAGGAAAGTTTAAAGTTTCGCTGTAAAACCGCATTAACGTTTGTCATTTACAGCGCGATATTTCTGTCTCTCGACCACCTCAGTGAGTCGTGGATATGGGCGCGCGAGGTGTCTGAAAATAAATCGACGAAAAGAACGACTCGAGTGGCCTTCAACCGCAACTACACTCCCATGCACACCCTGTCATTTTTTCTTTCTCTCCCTCCTTCTCTCTCTCTCTCTCTCTCTCTTTGTCAACCGTTTTTCTTTTCGTCAAGTACCTTGCAATTCCTCTTTTCTTTAATTCATAAGTAAGAATAAGAAAAGAGTGAGAAAGAGAATTTACCTATATATCTTCTTCAGAAGTTCGCAACTACCGATGATTTTTTTTTTTAAAACCGCGTCCGCTAAGTACATTTTTATATTTACCCTTGTTCCTTCTTTGTTTTATTGTGTACGAGGGAAGGTCAGTACATGCACGTTCAATCTTCAGCTGTGCCATAACTCGTAAATTATTTTTAATTTATTTAAAGGACGCGTTGCGCAAAATAACAATTGTATATAAGAATACAGTTTTTCTTGGAATTCATATTTAAAATAAATATGAATATTCAGAAAAAGGAAAAAAATTTAAACGGATCCGCAAAAGTAATAAAAGCGCTGTTTTTAACAAAAATACTTTCACAAATAAAATTTTTCAATTTAATCCAATATTTTTAAAATTTCATTCACTCTATTGTTGACGGCTGCTCATAAAAACTACAATGTAATATTTTTTATATTAAAATATCGCGTAGAGATTTAAATCCTTCTCTTTCCTAATTAGTCGACAAAAAGCCTTAATCTCGTTACAAGTTAACAATGTATAAAATTTCCGGAAAGCCGGAATTTGGAAAATCCATAGAGCGGCTTAAAGACCGGATCGCTTTCTGAATGGGCTCGGGGAAATATTTGCACATGTACGCATTGTATGTCCAAGCGCTGTGTCTCTTCTTATTCTCTCTCTCTCTCTCTCTCTATCTCTCGCTCTTCGTAGGTTAGAGGCATTTTCATGCGCAGAGAGCGGCCGAGTCAAGCGTTAGATAAACCGATCTTCATGTAAATGCGGCGCGCTCGCATAATCCCCGAGGCGGACACCTGCCCTGAATTTGTATTCGTACGTACCCTACTTGCAGTCGATGTGGCGCGCTTTGCATATGTGCAACTCTAGCGCGCCTTAAAAAAAGGGCCACTTTTGCGGCGATCCTTTATATACTCGTTTTTTCTTCGTTTTGCTTCGATGGTTTTTGCTTCAACCGTGGGATTTTCATCGTTGGTTTTAGAACGCGACGGCTGAAGCTGATTGCTGTGGGTTGAGGACATATATATATTGTCATAATATGTTGGTTATATTTGATTTTAAATGTATCATTTAATTATGAAAAATATTCTAAAATTAAATTAATTATAATAAGTCGCTCAAACAATTTTTCTTTCCTTACGAATTAATCCATCTTTAATTTATATGTTTTAATAAATAAATATGAAAATGTTATAACGACTAGTAATATGTACCTATTCAATGTTATGATAAGTTATATGAAATTTGCCTTATGAGCCTAATCAAGCGCAGCCGGTAGCTTACATAAATTAAAAAGAATTCCGGACACTTTAAACATGTTGACTCGACCATGTGTAATTTAACGCCATTGTCGTCTGGTAAAAGTTCGCAAGTTCGAAAACGAATTTCAGCCGACGCAGAAGCTCTAAATCACTTTAGTGACAAGTCACACTTAACCTTGAACATATTTTTCTGAGCTTGTAATCGTTAAACGTACGTAAATCTCGGCGTTGTGCTTTCTTCCATTCGTGCTACGTGACTTTTCAAAAAACACGTTTCGTAAATTAATTTTTTTTTACAAAAACGATAACCATTGAAGTGTTGATCATTAACCTTCGCATATTGAAATGTAAAATTGCATTTTTTTTTAATAAAATGCACTATGATTGGAATATATGCAAAAATTAACTTCAAATAAATTAAATTTAAAATTAAATGCAGATAAAATTATTAAAAAATCTATTGCATTTTAAAGCTTTGTTATAAATTTACAAATGACTATTTTAATTGTGAAATTATCAAACAAAGTAATAATTGTTACATCATGCATTATATATTTGTCATTTTTCTTCAAATAAATTCATACAACAAACTATAAATAGCTTTTCGACATGAAAAACCAATGGCACCAAAAACTTCAATTAGCGCGGCAATCACATCGTTAAGACAGAAAAAATAAGTTAAAAAAAAAAAAAGAAAACGATTTCTCTCCGTGAATTCCTCCTGATTCCAAAAATTCCACGCACAGAGTCTATCCAATATATTCGCAACCCTGCCACTTTTTGTAAATCAGCCCGTAGAGAGAGTGTGTGAGAGAAAAAGAGAGAGGGAAGAGAGAAAGCAAGTGTAGGGAAGGAACACGGCTCGTTGTGTATTTATTTATCGTTACAAGCGCAGCACAGAGGGAGAACGCTCCCTCCGGCAAAGTGTCGTTTCATTCCGGCGCCGCTGACACCCACCCGCGCGCTCTCGCGGTTATTGGTTTGCAGAGGGTTGGGCTCCCGGCGTGTCGTCCTCGTCGTCATCTTCGCGAGCTGCTGCTCTTCTTTCCAATTAACTCGACGCTTAAGGCTCTTCTTCCTTTCCACCTTCTGACTCGCGCTCGGCAAATTAACGAACTTTTAACGGAGTTCTTTTTTAATTGGGAATAAAAATGACCGAGCTGCGACTGGTTTTTAAGTTTCTAGGCTTTGAATAAGCTGTTTACTCGCTTTTTTCGTACGTCGGGTTGGTTGCGTTGATGAATAGAGGTTTGTTTAAATTAAATAATACCCTAAAATTTTCTATTTAATTTACAGCACATTATTTTTATTAATTTTCAGTAATTCATTCAATTATAAAAATATTATAATTGTAAAATTTTTAATGCACTTAAACAAACAAAGCATAAGTTGAAAAATAGTGCTTTAGTAATCAATTGTTTGTTTAGTTTAACTTACTTGTAATTAGTAACTTTCTCTAGATTTACCGACAAACTTAAATAAGGTTGTGAAACTTTGTTTGTCTGCTAACTAAATAGTTAATAACTGTGTCAACTATACATAGAAGAACAGGTTGCATAATACTGTATTAAAAGAAATACTTCTTTGAAAAATTGAGAATACGCTTTGATGGTTATTTTTAATTAGCAAGTGGATACATTTACGGTATAACTAACGTTACTTGTCCACACTCTCTATTTAACAGGTACAAGAATGTAACGTTGTTTGTGAAAAAGAAAAGAACGCAAATTACAGAGTTGTATCCTAGTTATACTATGTTTCGCGATCTTCGTTCTTGATACTGTTTTATTTTTTTCAAAACTCGAAAAGCATTGGTAAAAGTCACATACGCACTTCAAACGTAGATGCATTTCACATATCCAAAATTTGCTAGCCAATATGAGATAGTTAAATAATTAAACTTTACCCCTTGCATTATCCCCGAGCACCAACGTTAAACTTATTGATCAAAACTGAAGCAATGTCAACGCGTCGCGAGTAATGCAAAGGCCGCTCGGTGCACGCGCGTCGTACTCAATACTCTCGCGTTCATACGCGATTAGTTCTACAGCTTTGCCTCTCTTCTTCTTTGTCTCTCTCTCTCTCTCTCTCTCTCTCTCTTTCCCTCTCTAGCTCTTACCCACGTATTAATACCCATGAATTTAGCATTTGGAGCGCTGTGCCGCTGTTAATGAGCGGTGTGCGTTCGCTCGCGCGCGCACCACAATTTAATTAGCGCGGAGCCGTCGCCACAAATGGCCACTGCGGCAACCGTGACAGTCGACGCTCCACATTATTTGCGTGCGTCTCTGTTCGTCTTTTCTAAAGCCGCCGCCACCGCCTTATGCGATTCGTTTGATGCGTCGCTTGCTGATGAGAGCCTATAGATATGTATGTATGTGTACTGGAAAGAGCGGCAAAGAGGCTTTGACTCAAGTGTGTCGCGCGTTTCGTAATGCTGCGGAGACTTGAATCTTGCATGCGCACGCGAGCTCACCCCGCCGTGACGCGTTTGCTGATTGTTGTGTCGTTGGAATGCGAGCTGGAATTTTTAAGTTGAATTCGCGAAGGTTTCAAGTTGAATTGATATTAAAATGATTAAATGAACGAGTATACAATTTTTTAAAATTTCAAAATGAGAAATGTCAAAAACATCGATGCATATATAATATTTAGTTCTTTTTTTAGATACTCCTTTTTTATGAATAAAATTCATAATAAAATATAAACATTTTTTTAAAGCTCTTTTATTGTAAGATGCTTTTTCTTCCTTCTCCCCCAAGCATTTTTGGGTTTTGGGTTATTGGATTATGTGGGGGTGGGAAAATTCCGACAAAGTATCTATTATAACTGTAAACAATTAGAAATATTTTAGAAAATTAAAATGTTAGCTATTTCAGAATTTACAGGAAATAATCAAATTTGTCAATACTATACTTGAAAATTGAAATTCGTCCTAAGTGGATATAATATGAACGTTCCGTGAGAATCCGGCACCTCCTCTTATATTTTTCTTTTGCTGTATATTATGTGGAGTATATACGAGTATGAAGTGTCAAGGGGTGACTTGACGATTCGAATATGAGTGACACATGTTGCAAGATTTCGTTTGAAACACATTTTTCTCTGGGATCTTCGACGAACTTGTCTAACAGGTATATTACGACGAATGTTCACAACGTTTTATTATTTAGGAAATTGAACCAAAAAGAAATTGATACATCATGGCTAATTTAAGGAAAATAGAAACCGATATGTTACTTTTGTTGCGCGAAAATTTTTTTTATAAAATAATTAAATATATAATGAGAAAATTAAAAATTTTTTTAAATATTTTAAAATATTTTCTATTGTACATACGTAATGATACCTTCGAAAAAGTTATTTTTTCAGTACATGAATTTCAAACGCTTTATAACTAACTTAGTACTGTTAAACTTTCTGCATCCTAATAAAAAAATGCTGCTTCTTTGATTTTTCGAACACTTTAACATCCCTATCAACGAGGTGCTATTTTAGCCATCGCGAAATCGAACGTTCGAGGCAATAGATCAAAAGGTCGCATACGGGAACTCAATGTAGGTACATACGAAAGTAGCAGTTCCTCCTCAAAGTCCTCTTTTTTTTTTCGGAACATAAAAGTTCACCGTACATTTCATAAAATTGATCGTGAAACTGTGGCTGCGTTTACGGTTCATAAATTCGCGCACGCGACTGCTGCTGATGCATCTTCCTAATTCTCAAGAGAAAGAGAGTCCACACATTCAAGATTACGTATCCTAACCCACGATGTTTTTACGCAGCGCACTTTCTCAAGCCGTGCCATTGCGCGGCAGCGCTGCAAGCCCAAGCATGTAGGTTAAAATCTTAAAGGAAGAGCCCATGACGGAAAACGTACGTATGTATATACTTCTTACAGGCGACAGCTCGATATAACAGGTCCTAGTTAACGCGACCTGGTAAGGAAGAGAAAGAGAGAGCGAGGTAGAGGTAGAGGTAGAGGTAGAGGTAGAGAGAGAAAGAAAGAGAGAGAGGGGGGGAAGGAGAAAGGAGCGAAACAATAGAATTTGCTTATAGCGCGTCTTTGTCTTTGCTTTCAAGCTAATCGCACTTTCCTTTCAGGCGTCTCTTCTCGGGAGTCTCTCCAGACTTTCGAGGTATACGCGCGACGGAATTGAACAACGGTGTCGACGCACGTACCTTCGCTTCACGGTGTTTCGTCGCAGCCTTTCTCGCGCGCCCCGTATTTAACTCCGATAAGAAGAAGCGTGCTGCTAGGAAAATGACAATGGATTCGTTGTTCGGTTGAGGTCTTTGAATTAAACAGCTTACCTTGTTTGCTTATCGAGGGCAATCTAATAATGAGCTGAATGTCTTTTATATCCTTTAAAAATTTTTTATCTACGAAATTTGTTGATTGGTGTTAATTATGGCTTGCTTTATGTATTATCAATATTAATAATTTTATTATGTTAAAAAGTAATTCATATGTGCATATAATGCTTAATTTCCGAGGGTTATTTGAACTTTTTGAAATTTTTTTTAGATGCGTACAAAAATTGTATAAATAATTACAAAAGTTTCTTTAACATTTTGTATATCATTAATAATCAAGCCTAGTTACCTCTTAACTCTTCAATATTTTTTGCAAACCTATCACAAGCAGCCAAATATATTCTCATCGCTTCTTCTTCCAGCCACTCTCCGAAAATTTCAAATAATCGTTACTCTAACGCTTCTTACTGTTAACCTTTACCAGCATATTTTCGTTCGCATCTCGGCGTAATCTATTCCATAAATTTATAAATTGCGAGATTCACTCATCTCGCTTCTTTTTTACCCATGTGCGATCGTATAAGAAGACGTCAACGCGAAACAAGAAAATAATGGAAAAGGAATCGTTCATTCGCGAAGCGAGATAAAAAACGGCGTTGATGAGCGTCAAATCACAATGCGCGGCTGTACTCCGAGCTAGAGTTCTGGGCGTGTTCATAAATCTCTCTCGCACGCCTCGCCCGCGCTCCGAAAACACCGCACAAAAAATAAAAGATCAGGAGAGACCGTACACATACGTGTTCATGACATTCGCGTGCGCGTATTCAATTAGTTCATTAATGTCAAGAGCAGATCAAAGCGTGCCCACCACGGGCACTAATGTGCTCGCAACGCGAGGAAGGAAGACGGAAAAGATGGTTTACCGTCTGTATTTCTAGGTTTGGTCTGTTCATTAAAATGAACGCGTTTGCTTTTACTTGTTTGGACTCTTGGACAGTTATGAGTGTCTTCTTTCTCAAAACGTATTCCATCTTTGAGGTGTGTGAAATTAAAGTTAAAATTAAAATTATAATTAGCATTTTCTATTGATGTTTTGACTTGCGAAATTGTGATTGTCGCGCAGATTTACGATCGGTGGAATTATATCATTGAGTCTAATATAGTTTACCCCTATCAATTAATTTTAGATTAAAAACAATGTTTTGCACTTTTAGTTCATAAATTTGGATGTAATTAAAATTTATAACATCATTTCCAGGCTTTTGAATTGACCATATTTAAATGACCAAGTCAACTATGAATTTACGAGCACTATGAGAACAAAAAATTTACACAACAATAAAGTCTTCGGTTTAAGTAAAATTTTATATTTTTAAAATAAAAGTTCAATTTGATTTTATTCGTTTTGAAGAAAAGTCATTACTTGATGAATTCGTCCTTTAAAATTTTTTAATAATTCTTGAAGAAAATTTAAAGCTTTCCAAAATCGTTACACGTTATCTTAAAATTATTGTTTAATTATAAGTTTTAAATTTTAAATATAGACACGTAAAATAAATATTGAACCAAAATAATTTATTTATGTCAAAACTAAGCAGAAAATATTACGGATAACCATTTTGTTCTATCGCATCAACAAGCGCAAACGAGTCTCAAAATACCCGAAACGCAATGAATTTCCCTTCCGAAAATCAGTTTTATAAAACGAGCAAGAAAAGACCGAAGCGGCTATCCAGCCATATTATGTGTGTGTGTGTGTGTGTGTGTGTGTGTGTGTGTGTGTGTGTGTATTCCAACACTGTAGTCGAATGTGCTATCCCCGTTGTGCATGCCGCGAGTAATAGACAATCTTTTCGCGCGCATAATAGACAATCAGTTTTCAGGCGATCCCTCGGCTAGTAGTCCACCCTTAAAATCCCCAGCGTCCTCGCCAGCTAGCGTGCAATTACAAATTCCCACAGTAGAAACTGGGGGTAGTGCCCCCCTCTCTTCTATTGTGTGAATATCCGTGAGCATAACGTGGCGCCCCGAAGTCGTTCGCGATCCGTTCTTCTCTTCGCGCGACGCAACCCCTGCGTGAACTTCATATGTACGTCGATGCTTTGGATGGAAACGAGAGGGAGAGAGTTGGAGAAAAGGTTGAAGTTCACCCTATGTGTGCTCGCCTTGTAGAATTCGGAACTAATGGGACCTGCCGTACGGTGCCTCATAACGGAGAGAGAGAGAGAGAGAGACAGAGAGAGAGCGAGAGAGAAAGAGAGACAGAGAGAGCGAGAGAGAGAGAGACAGAGAGAAGCAAGGAAGAGAAGCCGTGCTCTCAATAAAACTGTTTTTAATTTAACCCACCGATATCTCGAAACAGGTGCAAATGCGTGAACGCATAAAAATTGTTTACTTTAGGTTCTTGACTGTAGGAACGCTAAAATTTGTCCTTGTCAATGTTTATCTTTCAGGCATTATTTTATTTTATTTTGATGAAATTTTAAATATAACTACTTATTAACTTAACGATATTTCGAAGCACCTAATTGCAGTCTAAGAGGTTATGTTTTTATTGCGTTGATGCAAATCTTATTTTTAATCGTCGGACTAAAAATAAAGCTATTTAACACATAGCACTTGACAATATTTATTTTTATTTAATCAAAATTTTGATAATCATCGGCTGGATATTCATACACGTAAATTTACGAAAAAATTTCCATAATTATACGCTCTTTTAATTCACGAAGTCACGCAGAACCATAAAGTAATTGTCCCTTTCATCGCTCGCATTTAAAGTTTCTTTTCATCCACCTCTGAAAAATTGCTTTTGAATCTCTCGATCGAAATTCAAAAACGCTCGGAATTAATTATCCGATAACGCGTTTAAACGCTCTACAATGCCACCATGCTGTCATATATATACCATAATGCCAACGACTATGCTATATATATACATATGCATTTGTAGCCACCGAGTGCACGTCGAGAGCTTGCGAATTATAAAATAAAAGGCAAAAAGAGTTTGGCACATAGATGGTTAGTCTCGTATAGTCGGATGTGCAGTTTATGTGAATCGATGGGGAAGGCGTAACCCAGATTATAACCGCTTTTCCCAACTATGATGTTATTTGTGCAAATCGCTTGGAATATGTATGCATATGGAACGGCCAAGGACGAAGCATTAAATTTATTATACTTTCTTGCAAAATTCTGGAAAAGTCATCTATTAATATTCGGTTTAAATTTAACATATTGGAATTTTCAGAAATTCACTCTACAACTTTTACAGATTCTGAAAGACTGTTGCAAATTGTTATAAAGATCCTGCTGTTTTCAATGCCGCATAATTAATTTAGCGAATGTCCATTTTTATACGAGTATCTTAAGCCAACATGTTAATTACAGAATGCAGTAAATCTCCTTATCGTAAACAAGTCAATCATCGTTATCATCATCATCGTCGTTTTCTATGACAATTAATAAGTTAATTACAGAATGCAGTAAATCTCCTTCTCGTAAACAAGTCAATCATCGTTATCATCATCATCATCATCATCGTTTTCTTTGACAATATATCCATCCATTCTCTATCCAAGAAACAGAACCCAATAGACCATACGCCAGACGCGTATCCTCGCATTCTCAAGGGACAGGCAATGCAGGAAACTAGCGAAACTAGCCTCTCTCTCTTTCGTCTTTCCTTGTTCCACCCTTTTCTCCGCTTCTCCATAGACAGGTATAAGTACGTGGCGCACGTATTCTCTTTCCTTTTCTCCGCGAAACGAAGGGATGGGAACCCTTCGAGCAAGGAATTCCCAACGCAGGGAGTTTGCGCAAAATGCAAGTCCCTCTTCGTGGTCGCGAGAGGCCTCTTCATGCGGCCCGGATACCTGTGAACTGTCTCGAGCTCGTGACGTGTTAGTATGCGCTCTGTTTCGGATCGCAGATACGCGCTAGCGCTTGTAATCGTCGGAAAAGTGGGCGTCTTTGAACCACGAGAGCGAGGGTGGTAGAGTGGATGCGAACGCCCTTTTTAGCGATTTTTTTTACTGGTTTTCCATCGCAGATCGGCTATGTGTTGGTGAAGATAAATTAATGGCTATTTATTTGATGAAATTCATAGTAAAAATATCTGGCGCGTTTTTTCTATAAATAAATTTCTTGGATCGCTTGTGTATTAATTGAGAGTTGCATTCCAATGTTTGCAATATTAATTGCTGGATCTCAACACTTTGTTATCTTCATAATTGAATGAATATAAAATGACCAAGACACATTAAATTTGTTTTTTATCATTCGTGAGAAAAACGATTGAATTTTATTCATTCACTTTTTACAATGGTAGTTCAAAAAAAAATTTAATTCATTTATGAGCTCTTAAAAAGACGGTGCATTTCAATCACCTCAAAAATATGAAAATATCGTGTGGGCAAATCGAGCGAATAAAATTTTTCGCAATTTAATTCCATTTCTCAAAGCTTTACAGACCCCTAAAATTTTCACGCTCTGCAAACAACAAACAGCAATAAAAGCACGAGTTCGCGCGATAGTCGAGTGTGTCGTGAGCGCAATATTGAATTCGAAAGAAAAAACATAAACGAACGGGTTTGTACATACACATATACGCCATTTATATTCTGTGTCAAAAAGGAAACAAAAAAGGCATTAGAAAAAAACAAACTACAAAGAAAAAAAAAACTCGACGCTCGGATAAAATTTCACGCACGGTATGCAACTCGACGTTGTTGTCGAGCCCATTTTCTCGCTCAATCGATCCCGTCATACGTATATACGTAATCTCTCTCGTCGCGTGATTTTTTTCATACGAAGGGGATTCCTTCTTCGAAGCAGCGCCTCTCTACCATACGTATACTGCAGGTATCCGCACAATTTCTTTCTCTCTCTCTCTCTCTCTCTCTTTCTCTTTACTTCTTTGTGCATATAGGAAGGCTAGGCACTAAGCGAGTGTGCCATATTCGCCGTATATAGGTGCGCGTCGGCTTACTTGTGTAATAGTGTCGTGCGCAAGAGCAAGACAAGAAGAGAGAAGAGAAAAAAGGCAGAGAGTTTCGCCGTGTAGAGTTCCGAGTAGAACTCGCGCGCGCGCGGGTCACACGGCTGACCTCGATGTGTGAGCATGGAAGAGAGACAGAGAGAGAAAGACAGAGAGAGAGAGAGAGAAAGAGAGAAAAAGAGAGAGAGAAGAAGAAAGAGAGAAAGAGAAAAAAAGAGAGAGAGAAGGAGAAAGAGAGAAAGAGAGAGAGAGGGAGAAAGAGAAATACTGGCCTCGGCGATTGAAAACGCTGTGTTATACACACACATACACGGACGCGAAAGAGCCGTTTCACATTTTTGGCTGCCTCTGCGTCGAGCCTAATCTCCGGGGAAAGACTTGCTCGAGCGCGTCTCTTCTCGTACAATAACGCCAGCAGCAACGGCTCGAGTATCTCGGTGAACCGAGATGTACCCGTGAGCGCGATAACGCGTAAACAAGGTCACTTGCCAAATGGCTTGGGTACCTGTGTACAGATATGAAGATGTACATTGCTGCGGGCGCTTTTTTCTCTTAAGCTGTCTCTTTCTATCCTTTTTCTGCGCCATTTGCTCGATCACATATACGATACTTTTTTTGTACGTTTTTTTCTAATACAAAAAAAATTCGGTGGAATCTTTGTCTTGAGATTTGATTTTATTGATTTAGTCGTTGAATAATTTTTCTTTTCTTAAAATTTTAATTTTATTAAAGGTATTTAATGTTGCAAATAAATTTCGAAATAGTTAATTGAACGATTTTGAATCATTGCAAATTCTATTTAAATACAACGTTTATAAACTGATAATATTCTGAGTAAAACAGCGTGAAATTTAAAAATATGTCTATGGGTTTTGTTATTAAAACAAAGTTTAAAAGTTACCGCTTAGTCAACTAAACTTATAGAATTGTAGACAAAGCAATTATTTATCGCAGGAAACGTATGCATTATTGAAGTTTCCGCTGTGAATCACGTGAAAAAAAAGAAGCTCAAGATAACAATTTACATTCCGATTATGTGTAAGACTCGCTGGTTGAACACTAGGAAAATTAAAATAATACCGCAATTAAATGAGCATTAAATTAAATTTTATAACTCTGCAAAGTTCATTAAAAAAAATTATATAAATTTATCTTTTAGTTAGAGAAAAGTAATTAGAAAAAAAAGTAAAGTGGCGCGAAAGTTCTTTCTGTCGACAATGGCAAAAATTCGAGAAAAAATAACTGAGAAGTATTTAGTTCTCAATAGTTAAGAATAAAAAAAATTAAATTACTTTGCAAAAAATATTTTTGGTAAGAGAGCATCGATGTCTCCATTATAAATGCGTATTTATTAAAATGCTTATAATCGCTTTAAATTTGCTAAAACGGAAGAAATGTTATTGATTTAAGTTGTATCTGTTGAATTAGATTAGTTAGATTATTGATTTTTAAAATTTAATTTTTCTTTAGTATTTTAACGTCAGAGCAAAATTTTGTGTAAAGAGCTGCTTATTTTTATTTATTTAAAATAAAATATTTTAACTTTTATTTTTAAATTCAATGTATTTTGACATCATTTTCTGTACAAACAGCGCGCAAAGTGAATTCAAAAAATCAAATTGATTTTCTATGCAGTAAATTTATGTAAATTTTATAGTGTAGACTTGGATAGAACATTTTTTAACATGTAAATGTTCAGATGCAAATTAATTCTCACAGATTTTCGGTGCAGAACCGTGCAATGGTAAACTTTCCAAAGAATCCATAGGTGCTGTGCACAAAAATAGTAAAATAAAACTAAAAAATGCAATTCCATCAAACATAGCGACAATTGTGCCATTGACCGTAAAAGTTATTTATTTGATAAAAAGATTCAAAACCACATTTACATAAGTTTTCAGTATACCATCCAAGCCTTTTGATTTTCATCCTTTTCCATCCCATATCCCGCTAAAGTTCCGCAAAAGAACCCCGTTCCTCGCTATCTTCACGTTTGTCACGTGGAACGGCACTCGTGGAACACACGCGCACACACTGATTACCCCGGGTTCATAAGCGACTGGCAAGAAGAGTGAGAGGGGCGGTAGACTGACTTAATTACGATCGCTATGTGCACGCGAGCAAACGGATAGGCCGCGACGAGGAAACCGCAGGAAAGCCGATGGCCCTGTACATATACATATTCACAGGGGAAAGAGAAACGTCGAGCCCGGCCGAACGCGTTTAACCCTTGCGCGTCGCGTTTTAATGCACTTCGAATCTCTCTCTCTCTCTCTCTCTTTCTCTCTCATTCGCGAGAGAACAATCAAGTTAACTGTGCGACTTCCGCTATACGCACGGATCGAATGGTTCATACATCGGAGATCGTAATATGCGTGGGTAGGGACGTGCTTGTTTATTTAAAATATTATAGTTAGGTAAAATCTGTATAATATGCGTATTTTAAACTTAAAAAAAAGTCATTAACCTTGTCTGAAAAGGTCGTAATATTTGATTGTTTTATGCATTTTTGAAAAGTCACTAGATTATTAATTTAAAATTAACGCCGTTTACATAACAGAATTTAGGCTCTTGAATCTTTGTGAACCTTTTCTACCCTTTTTGTCGATTTTACCAAGTCTAGCCGACTAATATTCGGAAAATTTGATTCTGTCTTACGCCCACGAGTTACTAATCTTTAACGGTTTGAATGAAGCACTTAATGTAAATTTACAGTTCTTTAATTTTTAGCAAACGACGTGATGTGTAATTTTATTAAATAAAGTTCGTAACTTTTTTATGTTTCGCTTCAAGTGTTTTTTATTTTCGATATTTAAACAAGAATAGTCTTTTTATAAAAAAAGTCTTTAAATCAAAGTAATTTAACATTTGTAATTGAGAAAATTAATTATTTTATCAAATACTAAAACATTTTTCTTTAATTTTGATATAGTGTAATATCACAAAATTATAATAACAAGCAATGATGCATTATTTACCTTATTGTATAATTTATCTTGGCACACTTGATTAAAATAATAAGCCGGTTATCGAAATGTGACATTAATATATTTAAATATAAATTTATTGAATGATAAATTACCTTTATTAAGAATTCATTTAAAAGTACTCATTTTGATTTGACTATATCGATTCAGTAATCACATTCTTAAAACTTGTACTATCTTTAAAATCCAATATTTAATAATGTAATGCATAAATGTTCATCATTAATGAAAAATTTGTACAATTAGATTATTTTACATACGTGCTACAATTATCAATAAAATCATGATGACTGCTGTACGACAATCAAACGATAAGACGTTCATAATTACGTGTCCGAGCGATAAGATAAATAATTTAGCGCGTAGAATAATATTGAAGAATAGTTGGAATAGTAAACCTTAGCGATGCATTGTAAAAAATTGTAAAAGAGTATAATTTTATGTTTCAACAATTATCTCAGGTGTTTAATAAAATTACAAAACATTCATTAATTATAAAAACCGTAACTTCGAACGAGTAAATTTTAAATGTATGCGCAGAACAAGCAACGTCTAGAAGATATTGACTCGATCGATGTAAAAGCAAAGAATATGTTTGAAAATCCAAGAATAGAGTATATAGGCTTATACGCGTGCACGCGTATAAATTCCTTTACCACAAGGCAATGATCCACGGCAATGGTGCGCGAGTAGCGCGGCATGACGGCGCTGCGCAACATCGGGTTTGCATCAATCGCCTCTGGTAATAATTGCCAGCAAGTGGACTCCTCTCTCTCTCCCTCTCTCTCTCTCTCTCTCTCTCTCTCACTCTGAGCTCTAATTCCATTTGCGCAATAAATGGAGCGTATACGTGCTACTCAGTATCGATATATGTATGTGTATATATGTATCGACTATGTACGCATTGCTAAAGCTAAATCCTTCGACCTTCTCTCTCTCTCTCTCTCTCTCTCCCGTGCTTTGTGGTCAAGAGGTGCAATTTCGAGTATGTGATTGAATTACCGGTGGGCCGCGCGTCTCTACCAACCTCTGAATAACCCGTAAATAACCGTGCCGATTTATATCGTGAACGATAAAGTTATATACTCGTATCATCGATAGTTTCACGATCTGCCGCAAGGACTGGACTCTCGTTTCGATGAGTTAAGTGGTCGCGCTCCTTTTTTTCTCCGTTAGAGGATTTTGTGGTTGCCGAAAGAAATTTTTAAATGTTCTAAAGTTACAAGAAATAAGTATATAAAGGAAATTTTATGGTTTCAAATACTTTGTCAAGGATGATTGGTTAAATTATTTTATTTTAATATTACAAATTTCGTACGTACTTCTACAGCCATTCGATAATTTGATTGATTATATAAATCAGAAACCAAAATAATAAACAAAATATGTTGTTTAATTTTATTCTTTGCTTTTTTTTTTTTCTTTTATCATATAAGCCTTTAATCTGTATGAAATCTCACTTGGTGTAAGATAACGTTACAAATATGTAGCTCAATTGCAAATTGTTATCAAATAACGGTGTGATTCTCATTAAGTAATAATAAAAACAAGTGTATTGAAATAAAAATAATGTATAAGTGAGGTAGGGCAGATAAATAATAAGCTTTAAAGTTTATTCAACGCAATTACATTCGTAAGATATTACGTTATTTGATTTGTGGCTGCGTAACGTAAAGAAATAATCGGCTTAATTATTAAAGATTAATTAATAAAGATGTAGCACAGACAATTAGATTCTATACATGTAAAAAAAAAAAAATATTGGTATAATAATTTAATAATTTATCAAGCATAGCAGAAAATGACGCAGTCAATTGAAATGAATAAAAAGAACCTTCAGAAACTTAATATAACCAGCTTAATCATTATGATAATCCGCTTCTAACCAGTTATGCAACTTGTAGCACAAGAAATATTAGATAATTTATCGAATCTTTTTATTGGTTTTAAAATCATTTATACATGTATAAAATTATACCTGAAATATGAATATCTTAAATCGAAAGATGCAATATAAAAAACTAAACTTTCACTATTAAACTATCGCATGTTTCGCTTCAAATACATTCTATTTCTCTTACTACGTAATGTAAAATTATCAAATAATTATGAGGAATAAATCATTTCTTTAAATCGGAAAATAAGGAACAAAATTAAATGTAGATCTGTACAGATACAGTAAAATGCTTGTAGGATTCACTACGAAAGAGATCAAGTAACCGATCAACGTATTGTGGTTTCGATACCTTCGTGGCTTCTACTCGCCGTTTATCCTCGAACATTCAATTAGGGGCCGCGATACGCGTAGGAAGGCAATGACTGGAAGGAGTCTCGATTCCCGAGAGAGTCATATAGCTCCGATGCTGATAGCCGATAATTTCGCGACTCTGGGAGGGTCGTTCCTTCTACCGAGGCACTGCTACTTAAACGCGCGCTGCGACGAAGATTAATCGGAAGTGTCTGTATTTTCGCGACTTTTACTTCTTTTTAAACGCCGCTGCGATTCTATTTTACTAAATGTTTGAATGTACCAAATGTTCCAATTTAAACAAAGCTGCGTTTATATTATTAGTAGCCGAAACTTTTGCTTATAAATAATAATTATTATACTATATTTCTTCGATATAAAATGAACATTTTTTTAATTTATAAACTTAAAATACTTCGTTTGCTTGTAAATATTAAGTAGTTTATTACCGCGATTGTAAATATATAAGTTTTATTATTATTAAAAAAAAAGTGATAGCTAAAAAACTGAACCCAGTTTTTATTTCTTATACTTCAATGAATTCAACTTTTTGCTCTCAGTTGAGGAAAACAAAAAAATAAACAAAAAGTCGTTTCAAGTAGTACTTTTAAAGAAGTGCTGAAGGGGTCAGAATAAAAATGGGTAGGCTAGTTCTTGTAACTTGTGGACTCGGATTTACGAGTCCCAAGATTCCAGTTTGCTTCGGGCGCACTTGCAATGACATGACGTTTGATGGAATTGTTCGATCGACTCTACTTTTTATTTTGTATTTTAATTTACTAAAAAAGACTAGCTTTATATCTAATTTTTGTTGAAGAATACTTATTATATTTTTAATTTAAAAATATAATTTTTTTAATAACAAAATCCAACTAACAATCAAGTAAGTAAAAATAAAATATTTTTAATGTATTTTGTGTTTATAATTTTAAAAATGACTTGTATAATTTAGTTATTTCTAATTGAATTAAATAATAAATTTTTACACAAGTTTCAAAACAGTTTTGAAACAGTTTTGTGGAGATTACTACAATTTTTAAGAAATAATTTCATGTAGGTTTACAAATGTAATAAATTAAAAATTATATTTAATAATTGATAGATACAGCATTGAAATTTATTGGTTTTTTGATAAATATACAATAGTGTTTTAAGTTTATCACCTATATCTTATTTACTTATATCATAAATCCAATATTGCTGCTGTCGCTACTGATTGTCATCAGTGTAGAGACATCTGATTTACCCTGAACATTACATAAGAAAGTCTTCGTATGGAAGGCGTAAAAAGAAGCCCGTGAACAGTCAGTACTTTAGTATATTGTTCATCTTACTAAGTAAAAGAATAACGGCAACTTCGTTTCTGTCGCAGCAATGCGTAAAGCAAAATTTAACAAAAAACACAAAATAATAATAATAATAATAATAATAATAATAATAATAATAAAAGAAACTAAAAACGTTAGTGCTTAAATTTTAAAAATAGATGATACCAAAGTAAAAAACTAAGCGCAGGAGTTCAGCGAGAATCGAACGTTTAAAAGCAAAGGATACAGGATAGAGAGGTGGAGATTCGAAGGCCGAGGTGGTAAATGGGTTAAACGTCGGCCGCTTGAGAACCCACCCAATTTAAATCACCGCCAATTTCGCGCAGTCGAATTCGATTCGGGTCCGAGCATTGCTTTGATTCTCTCTTTCCCGGGATATACTCGTATATATACATATACAAGTTCCGTTCTTGCATTTTAGTTCGAAAGCTTCCTCGGCGCTTCGTCGTTCGACCTTCTTTTTTTCTTTCTTTTTTTTTCACCGCGACCCTTCGCCGCAACCCTCTTGCGCTCTTTTCTCGAATGCTTCGTTATATGAGTGTAAGCGCACACCCTATTTTTCTCGCTTACAGGACGCGTATCTTTAAAAGCGAGATACACGTGCATATATTTATGGATTTTACTGATTTTAAGCGTTTGATAGAATGGGAAATTACATAAATTCTGGTCTTAAAAAAAATTATTAGCTATTTAAAATTACGTGTTTTTCGTTAAAATTATCTAAAAAAGGTAAAATTTTAATAAGAATCAAGTAAAGCTAATTATTGATTGCGTAAATGTATCATGCGATTGCAAAAATGTGGTTAATTTTTTCAGTAATCGGAAAGTGCGTACTCCGTTTGTAATGAAAATCTGCGAATATATTTCTAAATAGCAGATACTTTTAAGAAGCAAAATTTTTTTTAAATAAATCACATTACCAACAACGCACAATTCTTTTTTCTTTGAAATCAATAAAAATCTTTAAAAGATAAAAACAAAAATGAAACGTCCTTTTTTTAATTTCCATCGTACTTTCATTCTCGAGCTTTTTTCTCCATCCGCACAAGAGCATTGCGCGCGAATTTTCTCTTCGAGAACGTCGAGACGACGCGTCGCCGGGGGGCAACTCGTTCCCAAACTCACCGACCGCCGCGAGAGAGACGGCTACCACCGCCCGTCCGTATTTCTCTCTTTCATCCCATCTCATCCTACAACTACCCCGGGATCTAAAATTAGGATAGCACGACGTGACCAAAGCCTCGCTACTTTTTCCGCTTCCTCGTTTTTTTCTCTCACTCTTCTTACGCTCTCGAATTTTCCTAAAAGGAAGATCTCGTTTACCGTATCGGAGGAGAGCAACTTCCATGTGAATACTTTAGCCAAGTGCTATACGTATTGATGTCGAGGTGGTAGTCTGTTCTTCCTTCGAGTTTGGAGGGGGGGGGTGCGCAGGACTTGCTCTCTCAGGAAATTTTACGGGCGCACCCGTTAGATCCAGGAATTCGGGATAAACGGGATTAATACTCGCATCAAGTATTCGCTTTCTCACGCGCGGCGCTCCGTCCCGAGTTTCTGTTTACGACTGTTTTATACGAGCGAAAGGTATCGGAAAATTTGGTGCTATTTGCCGAATTGTTTTCTCGTAAATTTCACACCTACGACGAATATAACAACGACGGATTTAAGCAAAACAATATGATGGACTTTATAACGGATTGCTATTATGAAAAGTTTAAAGGCTATGAAACAATGGCTTCAAATCTTTTAATAAAAATGTTTGACTCTGTATTCAAATATAAATTAAATTAAATGAAAAACTGTATAGAGGAACGGTATTATTATCAAATACTTTTATCAACAATAATTACTTCAAAGTAAGTCACAAAATTTGATAAGTCTGTGGAATATCACATCAAATCTATCAAGGTTAAAATTTAACCAATTTTCTAAATGGCTTCATTTACTAATATTTATTAATGTTCCGCCATGTTTTATTAGTGCAAGCATTTTAGACCTAAACAGTATTAAATAGTTTCTTTAAGTATTCCATATTTCAGTTGTTACAGTGAAAGCCATCTGAACTCACGATAGCTTTAACATTTTGTTCACCGAGTATTAGTCGGAAAGTTTAAGTATTTTTTATCAAACTGCAAATAATTAAATGCATAAACGTAACAATTGCATATTTAAATAGTGTCGTGTGTATCACAATCAGCTCTTTCATTATAAGGCTGAAATATTTTTTTGTACTAATACATCTTGCATATGCACGTTATAATATTGATGATTTCGACGCATTACATATATCAATACGAAAATAATTTTCATTCATTATAACCGTAAAATATTTAAAATATTGATGCCCGACTCAATCTTTATATCTTAAATTGTCAGTGGTACTGTTTACTTTCCAGCATAAAATTATTTCGGTATTCAGTAATGGTATTGGTTCCTTTCGAATCAATTAACATTATATACTACTATACACATACCAGAAATCCGTTTACTCTCCGACGATCGGCTTCACTCGGTGAACAAAAAAACCGAGTCACCTTTTTTCCTTCGACAAAGAAAAGCAAATCGCGAGAGGGAGCCACGTTTACAACAAGGTCGTCTCGTGAACTGCGGCCGTTCGTAAGTCAATCGATAATGGCACCGGTATTCTGCCGTCATCCGTATAGACACATTGCGATAGCGCCGGTGTGCCTCATTGGCGAGTGAAATATATTTTCAGGAAAAACTACGGAACCCAAAGTTATTCAACTATTTTTAAGTGTCAACTATTTTTAGCAGCATTGCCATATCTTACATTGATGCGAATAACGGTTTATATAAAATTAATATCTTTTTAATGACAATCAATTTGTATTATTTTATACTAAAATGATTAAAAATTTTGTTAATTAATAAAGATTATATCAATTTTGAAAATCAGTTGTGCATTGATTTAGTACTTAAAATTTTTATAAAATGCTCGCAATAGAGTAAATTTCTCAATGTAAAGGTTTTATCTTAAAACTTTTTTTTCTTTTAGTTTTATTAAGGATAAAGTTTATTTTATTCCAAATACACATATTTTAACATTATAAAATCTCACCAAATCAATAGAAAACGTACACGATCTAGTCGAACATTGCACGAATTCTACAGAACACTGAATTCCAAGATTTTTTTTTAAATCAGAGCAGCAATAAAATAGAATTTCAAAACTCTTGCTACTAATTTTTTTACAAAAACCTTGTTTACTAATTTTCTTCGGTACTAGCCCCGCGCTCATTAATGTCATTACGACTGAAGATCGGATCTTTTTAAATAATCCCGATTTTCTCGAGAAAGATAATAAAAATAAATAAAAAATCGAGTCCCTGCAAGCACTCCGTTCTCTCGGAAACTTATTGAAAGGAAGAAAGAGAGATAGAGAGTATAAAGATCAGCAAAAAAGCAAACAGCGGGGGTAAAGAGTTAGCTCGTAGCGGGCGCGAGCAATGTAGTCTTCTTGAGTCTGAGTGAGTACGGCAATCGATATCGCTGTTGTTCGTATATACTTACGACGTCGATAAAAAGCAATTCGAGCACCGACAACGACGACGACGGCGGTGGCGGTGGTGGTACGGGTGCTTCTATTTCTGGATTTCCCTAAACGAGACGAGGGAGAGAAAGAGAGAGACAGTATATAGCCTCACGTCGATATAGATTTCTGGAGCTGCGCTCGGCGTTCTCAATATCGGTGAAGAATAGACGCCGAGGAGGAGGAACAGAAGAACGAGGAAAAAAGGAAAGCCTAAAACTCGGTCCTCGAAACTGGCTGGCTTGCCGCCAACTACCATATGTATGTGCAAGCACCAAAAAATAGATAGAGAGAGAGAGAGAGCGAGCGAGCTGTGTATTCCTTTCCTGCTGCATGCGCTTGCATGTACTCTCTTGTCATTAATGTTTGGCTTGCTGCTTTTTTTTCTCTCTTTTTTTTTATTTTGAAAATCATCGTTTGAACTTTCTTTTTTTCACGGGATGTACTCTTGAGGACAAGGAAGTTGATAATGGCACTTGAGTTCTGCAAAGATAACATTTTTGAATTGTCCGTTTTTTTCTTTTTCTTAAAAATTTATAGAGAATTTATATGTGAATTCTACAAAGTCAATTACATTATATCTCTCGGTTTAATTGTAGTTTATTTGGAAAAAACTTTTTAACGATATTTTTCTGTAAAAATGATAAATAGTTTAACAGCATTTAGTGACAAAAAAATGATTTTATTTTGGTTATAAAAAAACATTCTCTCGCATGAAAAATTGTCCACTCATCGAATGATTATTTGAATTATTTTCAATACTCATGAAAGTTAAGAAAAGATCAATATTTCAAAAGTGGCATCTTCTAATATTAATTTTGCATTATTCTTTTTAAGGAGAACTGCTTTTTATTTTCATATGCTTTTATAATCGTATTATCAATCTGATAGTGAGAAAGAATTAAATCTGCTTTTGGAATACTTCATTCTTTTCTACGTATAACTATAAAGTTTAAGATTAGTTGAAATAGTAAAAGAATTATGCTTTAATTTGAAAATAGATACATTTTCTTACATAGAGTAATTATATTAACAGTTTATACGAAGGTTTCACCAAGCAGCGGATGCTATTAATTTTGAATTATTTTTAAAAAAGGTACGGAAGTTACCAATAAACATTGTATAAATATTGTCTACTGTTCAAATCAACGTTTCTTCATCCCTATCTCCTCGTGCCGTTGCCAAGAAATTCGTTACACCTCACTACAACGGCTAGTAATTTAAACGCCAGTGCATCGATAAAACACCAGCCGCATGATTTACGCAATCGCGCGTGCAAGTTAAGCTGTAAAATTTTCCTTTCCAATGCTGATTGGCCATCTTCATTGCGCACACGCTTACGTATGCGCCTAAGAAAAAGAATCTTCGCGTATAATACGCATAACGTCGATAGCCCGCAGAGAAAGATGTATAGAGAGAGAGAGAGAGAGAGAGAGAGAGAGAAAGAGAAAGAGTAAGGTAGAAATCACGAGCAACGCCGCAAGCATTTGTAAAGGATGCATTGGCTACAATAGGCGTGGCAATCTATAGACGTACCATCTATTCAAATTATCATTCGCCGACGATACATGGCCTGGCTTTTTTTCGAAAGTAGCTCTGTGTAATCGAGAACCGCCGATCCGATTTTTTAGCGACAACAACGCTTCGATGATCAAATACCGAAGATAAATCCAGAGCGCGTCGAGCTGCGAAAGGAACTGCTGTAGCAATTGTGCACGGAATTTTTAAAGAAGTAAAAAATATGAAATAATAATCGCGCGAAGTGTTGTTGAAAAAAAATAAAAAATCAACGCTACAGAGTTGATTAATAAAGTGTTGTTCACATTAATATAAGGAACTTTCAAAGCACAAACCAAAAAACCAACAGTGGTGTGAATCGGTGCCGCGCGAGCGTAATTACGGAGTGTTGGCTCGTCGCTGCTGTATCGGGAAGCGAAATCGCGCGAGCGCCGCTTTCTGCCGCGGATAAACAAGCGCTCGCATTGCCACCGCTGGTTTATAAATAGAGTAATATATTTATAGCGGGTGGGAGAGATACGATATGTAAGCGTTATTCGCGTCCTCCGCGAAGCGCTTTAACTTTTCTTGGAAAAGTCGCGAATAACGAGCGATGGCGCGAGGCTTTGTTTCACTTTTGGCCGCGATCGAGGCTTTTTGGAGTCCGACATTTTTTCTATACACGCTTATATTTCATTCTTAATTTTTGTTTTTTTGGTACCGCGAAGATTATCTTCAGATCGTAATCATTTTATATTATTGGTAAAAATGCATGTTATACCTCTTTTAATAAAAGTTATTAAATAAATGACCTGATAGATAGAAATCGGAAGTTGATAATCTCATATATGCCTTCAAATTTAATGTTGCAGTTGATGGGCAAAAAATTTTATGCTATAAGAAGTGTATGCACGAGATTTTTAAAAAGCTCTTTTGATTAATAAATTTTCTATAACTGGATAAAATCATTGCTTAACTTCCGAACAAATACTCTTTGTCTACAATATAACATTCCCCTAAATTTTACCATTGAATAATAGAAACAACTACTTTTTAAATTAGTAGAATCATCTTATCGTAGAATTGTCTTAGTTGCTTTAAACATTGATTTCGAATGGGAATAAAATAAACTTGATACATATTCAACCGAATGTGTTTTTAATGTAAATCAACAATCGAAACCTGAAATTTGTAATTATAAAAAACCTCTCGCGCGTGGCTTTCCAATTTTATCCATAACATGGAATCGTCTCGCATCCATCTATATTTTCATTATATGAGCGCCATACTACAGTCTCGATTTTCAGAAGGTTAACGAGAGCATAGTCCAAATGACCGGGATGGCTTTACAACGCGTGCTCGAAATTACAGCACGCATATAGGTACACGTAAGCGAACAGGAATACACCGAGTCGAGGATATTATCGTGGGCACAAAATCACTCGGCGGCATCTCCTCTTCGCGAGCTCGGCCCGCGTTTCACGAGGTCGTCGTGCTCGAACGATCAAATCGACCGTCTCGAATTCACCGAGGTCGTACTACTACTACTACTACACTATCACCACGATTACTACACTACTACTGCCAGCACTCAATCCCGCCAGAGAGTATCGAATTGCTTTGGCAAGGAGACCAACACCACGCCGGCCACCTTCTTGCCTCTATATTGTGCTTACTCACAGTACATATTTATGTGTAGAGCTGAACATATGGAAGTTCACTGTTCGATCGCTCCTGTTTGTGCTTTGGATATCCTTGTTCGCGGTACGAGACCCGCGTTAACCATTGAGAGACTCTGTAGATCGTTTTCTTGAATCGAGAGGAGTTGCTTTGGAAACTCTGCTGCGGTTGCGCGATAAATGATGTAACCTATGGTTTCAAGTTCGTTTGTCTTCAAAATTAAGTACTCTAAGTGCGTAAGTTTAAGATAAATGAATCTTAGTAAATAATTTTTGCCGTCATCGTTTATAAAAACAATTTGTGTACTGGCTGTAATTAAACATAAACCTGAGTAAATTAAAAAATCGTTTGCGAATCGTACAGCTAAAAAATTACAAATGAGCAGCAATTAGAAAGTCGAATTATTTACTCGATTCAAATATTTTGTCACATTTGAATAAACAATCCGTTACACGTACAATTTATTGATAAAAATTTTCGCTATGACAGTCGATGTGTCTTTTGAATATTTTAAGAATGGCGGGTAATTGAAAAGTTTTTTTTTACAAGAGCAAGAGTGATGCAACCATCTTTTTAATACGAATACCTATTATTATTTGTTCTCATGTATGTTTAATCTAACCATTTGAATCATCACTCATTTTAACATTCGAGAGAGCACGATAAATTACCTTATAATCAAACAACTTCATGCCTCGAGAAAGTAACCAATACCCGATAAAAGCTTGTGCAATACTGGAAAATGCAAACTCATTTACATTTATCAAAACAAACAGTAGTCACTTTCGACTTAAAGTAATCTCCAAAGTCAAAATGAAAGAAAAAAAAATGGAATCTCTTACTCTGATTTACAAAATCGATAGCAACCGATTTAATTTTGTTACGTAATTCGGTAATATCGACCGGTATATCATTTCGGTCGTCTGGAAGAAAAAAGGTCCACCGAGTTATTTAAAATACCACACGCGTTTAACGCACCGAGAAAACAGGTTTGTCTCGATTACGGTGTCTATCTACAGCGCGAATTGTTACAGCTGCTGGGCTGTAACTACGACGGCGTTTGGACCTATATACGTAATGTGTGCGTGCTTTTACTCGGTTCGCGCATTATCGACTACGGAGTGATGATGAAACGTCGGTAATCGTTAGCTGTAAATTAGCAGCTTTGAGAGATAGATGAAGGAGATGGACGCGTGACAGCTTGTCGGACTAATAAGCTCTTAATATGCTTCATTAGTTTAACGATATTCTACTTTTATGTGAACAACTGATAATCGAAATATAAGGTAGAATCATTACGTGTTTTTTTATACAATTTTTAATTCTTCATACTTTCTTTATACTCATTTTTTTACTTTTAAATTTGCATCATTAAGGATTAGCAAATGATTATTAAATGTTTGAAAATAATGCGTTTATAATTTTCTTGGAAAGCTAAATGCAATTTGATTAAAAAACAGTAACGTATTCGTTCGGCAAATTCATCAGCGTCCGCTAATCAACTTTTTTATTCATGATGAAAAAAAAAGGAAAAAGAAATGGCAGACTCTATTTATAGAATATTTAATTGTCAAGTAGATAAAATCTCTGGTTGATCGCGTGCGGGCGTTTGTTCATCTCGAGACGTAGGCGTAACCACATCTCGAAGGGATTTGAATGGTTGGAAGTAGCGTGTCCCGGAGTTCTTCGTCCCACACTGAAGCGACCTACACGAGTGTACGGGCGCGTATTCCGGAAAGAACGCCGAAGTAGAATAAGACAAGTAAGAAAGAGAGAAAGAGAGAGAGAGAGAGAGAGAGAGAGAAGGAGAAAAGAAAAAACGAGCTAGAAAGCGAGTGCCGAGTGCTGGAGAGGGACAGATATAGACGAAAAAAGGGTAAAAAGAAGAAAGAGAGAATAGTGTGGAAGGTATTATACTTGCATGAGCAGCGGATCCTCCCTCGGCCCTCCGGCTTGAATGGTAATTAAAGCGTGCGAGACTTTCTTACGAGCTGCTCATTCCTTGTGTATATCATCCCATTCTGACAAACAAAGTAAGCGTGCCGCCGCCGACGCGCGTTCACTTGCTTTCTCTATCTCTTTCTCGCTCGCTGGCTTGAGAAACCGGAGCGTGCGCCAACAAAAGATTCTTTCGGGACTGATTCACGAGATGAACACTTTGTTGTGATTCGCGTAAATATTTGACAGCACTTTTAGTGTGACTGTTTTTAACACGCTTAATTAAATGAAATAAATCTTGTGTTTTTATTTAATTTCTTTTCTTGCTGACTATTTTTAATTGAAAATTGTGTTTATTGTGTAATATTGTTATATTGTAAATAATAGATAATTTGAAAGAACGTTATCGAATTCTAAATAAATCGATTTAAACTTTTTCACTCTACTTTTTTATCTAGAACAAAATCTTTTTTCATATAATTTACCACTGCTCCATTAAGTAATTATAGCAATTCAGTGTTATACCCCATGTTATCGTGAACGCTTTTTTCACACGTTTATACTTCCACTACAAATTATGGTAGTGTGAGACCTATCAGTTGAAAAAAGGAAATTAAAAGCGCAGTACTGTAATCATGGTTTCCTTTTTTAATTTGATGTTTGCAGAAGCTTCCTTGAGGGTGTTACAAGACCAGTATTATAATTGACCGCATCCAATTTATGCATCCTCTTGTTTGTAAATTGAAAAAAAATACCTTTGAGACATTTTTCTCTGGATTTTTTTATGAGTAAACTGTCCAAATGCAAATGTGGAATATAAAAAGTAATAAAATATTAGATAAGTATAATCAGTATATAAAAATAATGTTAAAAAACGTTATTTGATTAAAATATAGGTCTTACAAGTACGTAATAAACACAGATAATCACAATTATTGTACAATTTATAGAAATTAAAACTATGACTTGAATACAGTTTATAGATTTCCCACAAGATTATTTTACTCTAACCATTGCATTGCTCTACATTGTTTGTCAGATATAATAAAATAAACTTTTTTAAACTGTAGTCTTTAATTTTCTTGTTGCAATAAAATAAAATTTTATGTATATTGTTTTAAGTAATATTTGAGAAATTTCATTTCGTTTTTTCAAGTAATCAATGAAATTTTACTTGCAAAATTTTAAGAAAAATGTGTAAAATTGATCTCAACGTTTATATATAATTTAAATATCGTTTTCTTGTTTTAAATGTGAGTAAATTACAAAAGGCATGTTATATAGTATTATTGCATTAAATTATATGTTCTTTATAACCAACCTGTCTATGCATTAACATCCTTACATCATCAGAAAAAAATTAATGAAAGCAGCCCAACAATGGTCAATAGTCTATCGAAGACGCCTATATATTTACGTTAAAATTTTGCGGTGCTTTCGCTCTTATACCTTCCTTTTCCACGAACCTAAGACGTCGAATCAACAGGTGAGAAAGAAAGAAAGACAGAGAAAGAGAGAGAGAGAGAGAAAGAGAGAGAGAACGAAAAAGGAAAACGAATGACTCGGGAAGCGCGCAAATCTCGAGAGTACGATCCTCAACTTCCCGGCGCCTAAAACAATCGCTAACACCCTCTCTCGCTTAATTAAAAGCAAAACGGAAGCGTATTACTACGCGTGCATCCATGATCCAGAGAATCTCGCTTCCCAACTAACTCGCGTTTTTGTACCGCTTCACCTTCCGCAGTATTCGCGTAAATTTCGTATAATGGCGAAAGAGAGGCCGAAAACTCCTATCCATTGTCTCTTTCTCTTTCGCTCTCTTCTTTTCTATCTCTTTTTTATGCGATCATTCATCGAGATAAATCCCGAGCGCGTTTTCTTGCCCCTTTCAGCTTCCTTTCAAGCCTCCGCCAAACGTCCTCACACGCGTATAGTCTACCAAAGTATCCCGACTCCGCTCACACATGTGCACGTACATGCTTGCCTCCACTTATATATATATATATATATATATATATATATATATATATATATATATATATATATATATATATATATATATATATATATATATATATATATATATATATATGAGAGAGGGGGGGGGGAGAAGAAGGGAAGAAAAGCTGCTGCCGCGCGAGTTTATATACTTGTTGATTTATTGGGATATATCCACCCGCCGTCGCAAATGAACGAAGCACACACGCGTGTCCGCGTGGTTTTGTAAAGAGGGACGAGTCCTATACTCGCTTGCCGACCAACGACGACTCGCATCGTCCCTTTTATTTTTCTTCCTCATCGACGGGTCTATTCTTTTTTCTTTTTCTTCTTTCTCTCTCTTTCACTCTTACGTTACGGCTGCTAGTATTTCCTTTGTATGTTTGTTTAGAAGGAACGCAGAGAGAGAGAGAGAGAGAGAGAGAGAGAGAGAGAGAGAGAGGGAGAAAGAGAGAGAGAAAGAGAGAGAAGGAGAGGCGGAGTGAGATTTTACTCCGACTGTATACTCCTTTGATGTCGCGAGTTTGCGATTGTCTTTTAGTGCTCGCGCGCACAAGTACCGCGTGTATCACGTACAGTCAAAGAGAAAGGAAAGAATGGTTTATTAAAAAAGCAGCATACTCGACTCGAGTCTTTAGCGGTGACGTGGCTTTGAAGATATACATACACTAATTATTATTAGCTTAGTAGATTATTAAAAAATTAAACTCGTGTTTAAAAAATTATACTCGCTATAAAAAAGTTAAGGAATTGTCATGAATTACCTCTAATATCAATATTTTTATTTCGTATTTTTTTTTTAATATTTATTTCTTTAATGTACCTGTTCTTTTTTTTATATTTTCAATGCATAAAGTGAAGAACTAAGTTTTTGGCTCGTATCTTTGATAGAATAAGTTCAAAACCAGCATCGACTTTTAGAACTTAATTCTTCAGTTAATTGATGGAAGCGCGTAGAAAATGAAGAAAAATGGTTTCCAGTTTATATGATTTATAAATAAATATTTATATGAATGATTTATACGAAAAAATCGAGAATTTGAATGTTTAATTATTTATAAATTACAGTAGAATAAATTAAAGTTTATAATAAAATAAATAAATATAGAAATTTGTTTGTAAAATTCTGAAAACTATTCAGCTACTTTAGAAAAATATTTAAATTATCCATATAAAATTACCATATAAAAAACAAATTGTCTCTATGTTAAAAAAAAACTTAAAAGAAAAGTCATAGCTGCTCGAGTGTTCCGCAATGACGAAAAGATTAAAGTAGGAATTTATTAGTATGGGACCCTAAGGCGTTTTGCATCCGTTCGCTACTGTATACGTAACCTACGATTTGTGGTCAATGTCTGACTCATAACTAGGAATAATACCCGAGACGGAACAATTACTAAACAAGAACCGCCTGAGGCTCCGCGTTGTTTTTATTATTCGGTTCTACGATAGACATGTGTAAATGATAATTGCGTATTTTAAAAGGCAAAGAAAATCTCAAAACTTTAATGAAGTCATTTTGCTAGGAATTCCCGTCACCGCTTTATATACTGCTGAATTTACCGTGTAATTTTAAATAAGTTTAAACGGTTATCTTGAAACAACTTTTGAAATTTTATTTGCCCAATGCAAGAAGTAATGTTTGGGTTTTATTGCAAGCAGATATAGTAATAAAAATTAATTATAAAGCTTGTTTATCAATAACCTTAGGTAGATACTTCTTTGAATAATTTATATACTTTATTATTTTCATGATTTATACATTCCCAGAAATGTGCACTATAAATAGCAGAATTTAAATTGCTTTTCATCTTCATTCTTGAAGTATTACTATAAACATGTAAGCAATTTTTGAAATACTTCTGGAATTAAAATTTTACGATTGAATTAAAACATTCGTCAATATAATTTTATTTTAAAAAGAAATATTTTATACCTTTGACTGTGTAATACAGTTGAGCAAAATTTCTTTTCAACAAAATATTGCTATTAATTTAGCAAATGATACAATGAAAATTGATGGTTATTTTTTACGAAGTACGCACACGCGTAAAGAGAAGCAAGAAAAAAATTAGTAGCGAGGAAAAAAAAGAAGCCGAATATTAAATTTAGCGGACAATAACGGTCTGTACATTCCACGTGGCGAGAGAGTCGAGTGTAAGCGCGCGCGAGCTCTTATAGGAGCGGCACGTGGATTCACCACGACGAAGTGTCCCTGGCCTTTTGAAATTCAAATCGACTTGTTCTCCCCAGGGTCTCCTGATTGACCCCGGAAAGGTCGCGGCCCCGGCGCATTTACATCTCCCGCAAAATGAGACCTTCTTAGTCGCGTCTTTTTTTCTCCGTTAAATTGTAAGTACATGTTTCGTATGTGCTTACCATTTTCGTGCAATGTGCGTTTTGTCTCATTCTTCGATTCTGTTTGTATGCTTGTGCTTAAGTGCGATAGAAAATCTTGCGTTGTTGCATTTCAATGTTTGAATTTTGAAATTTTAGTCTCATTCCTGAGTACTTTTATTTTCTAATCGACCAACACTGTAAATTATATTTTTTAAAGTAATTAAATGGCGGTAGAAATTGTAAAATAAAATAGAAAGAAAAGCTGATAAAAAAGATTACTGTAGACATAGCGTTGTAGAATCGAATAAAAGCCAATCGTTAGAAGTGTTGTGTGTTTAAAGTCATAGTCACCGCTAGCTGTCACTCAATATCCGTTAGAAACAGCAAATCGATAATCAACTGTAGGATCTTCCATACGTGACACGTCGCTGAGAGAAAGCAATTTATAAATTCAAGTTATTATTTTTAAACTTACCGTAAGTTTCTTGATTAATGTCTAGGCAACGAAATAATATTATTTTATGTTTGAATTAGACATAAGTCTTATCGTCTTATACGTCTTATCGAGATGCTAATCTATCACGAAACATTATAAGTATCCACTATAGATGGAAGTCGTGATATTTTGGATCAGATAGTTAGACACGCTAATTGTGTCATAATCGTTAAGATATTATTGGGAATTATGAATTTTTTATAGTTTTTGAAATATTTTAAGATTTATCAGTCATTGACATTCGAGGTATCAACAAAGTTGCACTTGTTCAAGTAAAACAATTTATATTTGACAGGGAGTAAGATTAGAATTTGAAGAGTACTTTTAACAAAAAAGAGAAACTTTTCTCGGAGTTTTGAAAGTAGTTTACGAAGTTGAGTTGATCGAGTTTGCCGAAAGTTTTAGGAGACATTCTTCGAAGAACTGTATTTCAAAAGGATATTAAAATTTATCCAGAATACTAAAAGAACAAAAGTGTCAATTTTAAAATTACAAAAGTAATTTCATATTAGTTTAACAAAACAAAAGAATAATTTGAAATCTTTAAAGAACTAGGTAATAATTCGTTAAACTTAAACAAGCAGTCTTAAAAAGGCTTTAAGATTATTATTAAAGTTAATAATTTTAATATCTTCGCAATAAAAACTTACGTACTGATTTTTTAATTCTGTCATCAAAAAGATAAACTACCGATTTTTTATTTATAACTATAAAAGTCAAATGCAATTATGAACTTTCTTTTTCGAAATACGGCATCCAACATTGCATCAGCATTCGGTAGCTTCTTCATTCCTTCTTCTTCTCCCCGTTAAAAGCTACCCCCATGAATTTCTTATTAGTTAGCAGCCGCATTTTCCCCGGATTACTTTCAGGAAAAGCAGCCACTCACGTAAAAGGTACAACAGAGCGTCGTGAGCCGCGCGACAAACCGAATCCATCGACAGGTTTTCCGCGCGAACGTACCGTGACGAGCGTAAGTGGTGAACACGAGGGGAGAAGTTTCGCGCTTCGGATACCTAACTCGTCGGAGGCGCGTGCGCGTACACGCGTACGTACGTGCTTGAGCACCGAGAGCGATCCGACGATAAGCATCGGCTTCTTCCCTCCTCTCGTCCTGTTTTATATGCCAGAGTTTCGTCTCCTTCTCGTGGTATCAAACCCTTACTCTGGCCATCCCCTTATTAGATACTTTGAAGCATCACCCTCAAGATTCTCCTTTCAAATAGTCCCCTGCGTAACCTAGCTTTTTTGTACTTGGGTATTGATGCATCTTTTTGCGCCTAAATTATTAATGCGCGTAAGATGCATGTGTATAGCGAGTGATGGATGTCGTTTTAAAATTTGGAAATGATGTCGTACCCTATAAAATAATGTGATGTGAGGGAGTGAAGCAATGCTACGGTATTATTATTTCTGTTTATGTATTAAGATTCTGACATTATAAGATTATAAGTATTCTTTCCTCGAAATAATTGCAATATGTTTTATAAAATTTTTTTTTTTTATTAAAAAAAAAATATAGTGTTCATTCTTCAAACTCTAATTACACACTCTCTATTATATATATTCACAAATCAATATCTTTATGGATAAAAATATTAAGGATTAATGGTGATGTAATTTCAAAATATTGTACAGAATTTTAATTTTTATGAAAAAAAAATATTATTTTAATAAAAAATGTTGATTCATTTTATCCGTCAAGTTTTGAATAAAGATAAACACTGTTTTTCCATTGTTTTTATAACTCGCATTCAAAATTCATTCGCATTGGCACTCAATAAAGTTTTACCCTTTCTCCGAGATAAAACTAAAACATACGCTTATGCAGCATTGCGCTCGCAACATCGTACAGTATATATTGCGAATCGCGAAAGGAGAGGGAGGAAGCAAGTCAGGTATAAAGATCGGCGTAGCACTTGTGCTCGCTCACGCAAAGCCTATTCTCTTACGGCATTATATGCGCACTTCCCTTTCTCTCTCTCTCTCTCTCTCTCTCTGTTTTTACCTCTCTTCTTCCCCCCTTCTTGACCCCTTTGGTTATTTGCTATGCACTTTTTCATTGCGTGGCTCAAAATTCCAAGTGTGTATTTCGTTCGCCGGATTTTCTCCTCTCTCTCTCTTTCTCTTTTAATCTCAAACTTCTGCGTCTCTGTCTCTCTTTCGCTCTCTTTCAAGTCTTATCTTACTCTCTTATTAGTCACGACGTTCTCCGATTTCTTCATCTATATTCCGCTCCCTTTTCTCTTTCGTGCGCGCCGCCTTTCTTTGCCCGCGTTGTATAGTCACGAACAAAACGTACGTCTTTGGGATTACAGATGTAAAGATACTTTGCTGTTTACAACTACGCAAGATACTAAGCGATGAAACGTTGGCTCGTTTTTGTGAGAAAATGCGAATGTGTCGGTCTCTGTGTAACGGACGCGTACACATAATACACTTGCATCGAAGGTGGAAGTTATCTTATCGTGGCTTTAAAGACGCAGATACAGAAGTGATATCTTATTTCCGCTGAGACTGAAAAATCTTCTCAATGGCGATAGGAGACTTCCGGTTTTTAACAATTTAATAACGCACTTTTAAAAATTAATTACCGTATTATAAATAATAATTTACAATACAATATAAAATAAATTTATTTAGTATAATTGTGTAAAGTTATTGTGTTTAAATTTAGATTAAATTATATTATTTAAAGCGAAAAAGCTTTTAATAATATCGGAAAAAACTTTTTTTTCTACATTTATCAATACCACCCAACGCATATTTGTTTCTTTGTAAAGAACAATCGTGAGATATAATATTTGCTTGAAATATAAAAAAAAATTGGAAAAAAAATTTTCGTTATTGTTCTATCGGAAATCATTATTTTTACAGTAAAAATACGATGAAAACGTTATAAAAAATTATTCACCGTAAATAAAAGAAAAAATTTCACAGAACAGATCTATATATAACATACGTGCATCGAGACATACAAAGGACGCGTCGACGACGCAACGCATGGGTGCAGGAGTCAGTTACTGCTGGTATTTTGAGAAGATACTGTGTCTAAATGCAAAAAATTCAGATATACCGGCGATGCGAACATATTTGCGCTCGTATAGCTGCCTTTTTATTGTCTATCTTTCTCGTGAGCTCACAAATGCGGATAATCCTCGTCTCTTTTTCTCTCTCTATCTCTGATTCTCTTCTTCGTCCTTCAGTCTACTGCTCTATCTCTCTCTTTCTCTGCCAATCTAGATTTCTTTCCCTGGCCCTTCAATGATTTCGTCCTTGTCCATCTAACGAGCTCGAAAGAGAGAGAACGAGACTCTCCGGCCTCGTTGCTCAACTTACATACTTGCGCGCATGGGCGAGAGCGCGTGCCTGCAGGTCGCTTGTCTGTGTTTACACATACACACGTACCCCCGGCGAAGCCTTCCTTGATCTCTCGACTCTTGTCGAGCATGTGATCCTTCTTGTTCGCGTTCGCGTACGCGTATATATGTACGAGTACCCACACACATGCGTTTCCACGCACGGTAGTCGATTGCCAATGCTGGGGATGCATAATGCCTGCATATAAATTCGTTTGCTCATATAGAGTTCTTATAAGTGGGTTTATTGTTTTAAGCTCTCCCCGTTGCTAATCTTTAATCCGTGAGCTTGCATTTTTTGCGAATTTTTCACTCGCTTTATCAGGAAAACCATACGCACGAAGACGATGCAGGTTCTTTAAATTTATACGATAAATAAATCAACAAATTCATTTAAAGCTCACTACTTTAATATACCTTAGTGAAATATTATCTCGAAGAGGTCAATGGTGCTGTGGTTGAACATGTGTGCATTCGATTGTCAAAGTTTGAACAACTTCGAGCGTGATCGGTACCGGGATAGGTGTCTGATATAAAAATTCAATTTAATATCCACTTCCCTCTGTACTTCGGAAGATAAGGCACCAAAGGAATATCTTTGACAATCGTGAAGAGAAGTTAGAATCCTTACACACATGTTCTTAGCCATCGGGTACTTGTGTTTAATGAGCCTCGAGGTCAGATGACAATCGGTCGTGTGATTTCGGTAACTAGTCACGTCAGGCTAAAATAGGAAAAGTCAATCCCAAAAACAGGAAAAAGGCTAGAAAAATTATGATGATGATGGAGCGGATCGTTATCTCGAATAAAACTTATAGTAAACTTTTATTTCTAAAATTTACGTTTTATCTATACATGTAACATCACATGTAACATCACAAGAAATGGATCGCACAGATCAGCAAATATCGCTCATACGAGCTATTCATATATCATCGCGTGCTCCAGTTTCTTCAAACTCATGGATTACTCAGACTTTGCTACAACCTAGTTCGAACTCCATAGAGAGACTATAGAGGCCCAAGAACTTGTCCCGAGTTGCAAATAATACTTACAGTGCATAAATACGTCAAAAGCTCTGTTTGTGAATTGTAACAACTGCATAGAATGCAGATATTACAAGAAATTGCCTGTTTCTCAATAACTGCGCAGGTTGTTGCTCTACTCGAATGTACGAATTTCTTCAAAAGAAACGCAGATTGCGTTAACAAACAAGATTCGGATGTTACCGGAAAGATATTTTTTACCAGTGTGTGTAAAACTTTGTCAAGTGCAATTTTCAAGGGTAAAATAAATATTCGAAAAATAGAAAATATAAAATTATGGTGACTTAATTTTACTTTTACAACCAAAAGACAGAAAGGACGCCAAAACAATATCAATCATTTGAAGAATATAATTAACATACGGCGGTTAGTATATTTTAAATACGACAACGTGAGTCTGAACAGGACATGAATGCAATTGTTTATTTCTATTGTCATCTTTTTTTGATCATTTTTTAGTTGTAATTCATTATTATTCACATCCGTTTCACTAATATGCAATCTGCAATAAAATTTGTAACATATCATTTTTCCGACGAAAACTTACTTGATTAAAATTTACTATGTTTTTGCATTAATACTACTCTTTATTAATTTCATTTTTTTTTTTCAAAACGAAATTCAGGAAAGTATAATTTAATGAAATAGTGTATTCGACGTGCGGTAACATCAGCAGCGCTCTTACGCGTTATTTTCTACCCTAGAGTAACGGTAAGAGCGACGAACGCAATGATGCGATAATGTTCGTATTTTTTGCAGATAAACGCTCGCTTATTAAACACTTGTGCAAATGCGAGCGTAGAAACGAAAACCACCGAGACTCGATGCTTATTGCAGATATATGTTCGTATGAAAACATACACACGCGTCGCTTTTGTCCCGATATAAACTACGTAGTTGAAGCGTGGCAACACTTTAATATATATATATATATATATATATATATATATATATATATATATATATATATATATATATATATATATATATATATATATACAATTTGCACACTTTGTCCTCTCGATTTCTCTGCTACTTTTTTCCACTCGAATGCTTATACCTATATATAGCCTTACGTTATATATGCATCGCGAAAAACCACGCGGCGCGTGAATGATCCGGTAGGTTGGTGAAATTTCTACATCTTTTATTGTTTTAATATGTTGATTTGATTACAAACTGGCTAGAGATATTTTGCCAGTATTACCCTTTCAATAAATTTTATATGAGTTTTTAATAAATTTTAACGAGCATCGTTTATTTTACGTCAATTAATTGAAATTTATTATGATTTTTTAATAAGTACTTGTATATAAATCATCTAACCTGATCAGCAAATAAAAACTGCTTGCAAATTATTTTCTAGTTTTTAATACTGGCATTCGAGTATTCTTTTTTAACACGTTTATTTTTGTAAATAAATTTTAATAATGTAAGAAAATGGAATTTTGATTTGATCAATTTAAAAAAAAGTCATCTTCTTCGATATTTATTTGTACTATATTTAACGGAACTTTTCTTATAATCAACGACAATTTTAAGAAAGATCAGATTCGTTATAAAAGATGAAATGTAAATTGAATATACCATGTCACGTAAGTTAGTAACTGCTGAAAGTTATGAAGCAGATCACGGTAACATAGTTATCGTTAATTTTTTAATTTTGACATTATCACATTAAACGACGTTATATTAATCAGAAAAGATATTTTATCACAGATACAATTTGGTAGAAAATATCTTCTCGAAGGAATAGATTTTTTAATTCATGCTTTTTAGATTTATACTAAACTTCAAATGTAATTGGATATGAAATCTCGCGAAAGATATGAAAGATTTAACTTCTTACCACTAAATCCATAAGTTTATTTTCCAAAGAAACAGCAAAAGATAATAGTAACTTTACGAAGCATCTATTACTAGAATATACGCAATTAAAGAAAAATACAATATAATTTATAAAATATTTTCTTCATTTCACACGCAGATGCAGAAACGACAATGAATCCACGTGAGCAAGCCTCGATTCTTCTCTCTTACGCTCTCCTTTTACCTTTCTCTCCATCTGTCTTTCTCTAGCTGCTTTGTATTCAGCGAGGCTATGAAAACAGCTGGGAAACGTGAGGAAGACCGAGGAAGACCGCCCTTCGCACTAGAAAAAGCCATATAGAAGTGCGCTCGCGTTCGCGCTAGTCTCGTGTTTTGCCCGAATTTACGATCGAGCGTTTGTCTTTCCGCGACGGCGGTACCCAAGCGCCGCTTGACGCCTCTCAATGACGCGACGACGGCGACGACGACAACGACGCGCCAGACACGAGCCCGAGAACGTGACGAGAGGCAAGAGAAATGCCCCGTTGCGCGAACCTCATTTCTGAGTAAAATTAGCTCCGGCATTTATTCCACGACTATTCGCGATTGATCTGTGTAAATTAGCGCGAGGGAATGAGCTAAACTCGCTCTCGGACAGACTCGAACTGATACTTTAACTTTTCACTTCTTCGTTATTGTTTATTTTCTTTTCTTTTATTCTTTTTTTAATATTTGATCCAGTTACAGAAATTCAAAGCAGTAATTATTTATTTTCAAACTCGAGAATTCAAAATGGAAATTATGATTGGAAATGCGGCGATGTAAATCAATATTATTAATTGCGTATAAGTAAATCGCTTGTAAACGCTGTAAATTGATTTGAAAGCATTTTTATAAATAATTATATTAAAAATATCAGTGAATATATTGTCAAGTAATTTAGGTACACGTTCAAATTTCTTAACCGACTGATTTTTAGAAAACTAGACTTGATAATTCGCTTATTCTTTGATTGGCAAGTTATTAATATTGCTTTGAAATGAAATATTTAAATGCTGAAGAAGAAACATTTTTAATTATCAGTAATATTCCTAATAATATTTATCTAGAAAGCTTTTAACGAGTTTAACCATTGGCGCTTGTTAATTATGTTATAAATTTTATCTATTCAATTTTCTTATTATTTAATAGAGTTTTTATACTTAATGCTCGGCATTTTTTATTGAAAATTTATTTTCCATTAAACAAAAGGTTATTTAATTTTCAAATGTAAATTTTGATTTTTTTCTCTTTTAATATATAAAATATTTTCATTTTTTTGCCATATTGTAAAATGATTAATCATTAAATTAAAAAGATTTTTTTGTTTCAAATCATATATTAATTTCTACATCAGTTTTCGTATCTCTATTCTCGAATATCACAAAATTATTGAGTGCACTGTAAAGTTCCCACTTATTTAAAAAAAGTCTTCTATTTAAGCAAGGTGAGTAGGCGTTTTAGAATCGTAGCAGTCGGCTTACAGTTCTCAATTAAGAATTCAGCGTTTTTGAAGCACCTTCGTCTGTCGCTTTCTCTCTGTCTCTGTCTGTCTCTCTCCCTCTCTCTCTTTCTCTCTCTCTTTTTCTCTCTCTCTTAAATCGGTTTGCGTCGAGCGAGTAATTTGTTAGGTCGTCGACATCGAAGGCATTGCGCTCTCCCTCCTTCTATCTCTCTCGTTTTCTGTCTGTCTGTCTGTCTCTCTCTCTCGCTCTCTCTCTCGCTCTCTCTCTCGCTCTCTCTCGCTCTCTCTCGCTCTCTCGCTCTCTCTCTCGTTCTCTCTCTCGCTCTCTCTCTCGTTCTCTCTCTCGCTCTCTCTCTCGTTCTCTCTCTCGCTCTCTCTCTCGCTCTCTCTCGCTCTCTCTCGCTCTCTCTCGCTCTCTCGCTCTCTCTCTCGTTCTCTCTCTCGCTCTCTCTCTCTCTCGCTCTCTCTCGCTCTCTCTCTTGCTCACGTTGGAAAGGAAGCGCGCTGATTCCGACTGGACACATCGCGCCGCGAAATCTCAAGCGGGCCTTTGTGCGCTCGATTCTTTCTCTTTTGCTTGTGTGTATAATACGGGACGCACTCATGCGCGTCGCCCGGATAACCGATGCTTGCTCACGACCGAAACTATGCCCGAGGAACGCGGCGTGTTACGCAGTCAACCTTTACTTGATATATATACATATATATACATATGCAAGTGCATTCGTTTAAAAGTTCATTCAAGAATTTTGGAAGTTTTTTGGACGTTTTACGAGAATCTGGGAGCTTTTTTCGTAAAAATATACTGCTCAATGATTATTTTATCTTATTTTAATTTCTTAATTATATTAATTGAAGCAAGCTAAATAATAAATGTAGCTTAAGAAGAAAATTCATTTTGATAACGCTAACAAATTACTACTTACCATTCGAAGTTTATAAATATTTATATAATTCTTAAAGTCTCGAGTTTTTTCAGTTTGAACCATTACGGAAAATAATTTGATACCACGTAATGAAGTAATGATTATTGTTACCCACGTATTTGAATTTATAGATGATGTTAACAAAAATTGACATTTATAAAACAAAACACTTATTTGCTTCGCAGTTGTTTACATTTTTTTTCTATTCCATTACGGCAATAGCGGCGCGTATGCGTGAAGTTGAAAACACGTTGTTTTGATAAACACTCTTTGTTTGAATAACAGATGACGGAGAAACTCATCGCGCTACTGCTGAAAGACTGATTCATGCCGCAAGGGATTTCCATAGTACACAGGAATTTCCTACTAATTGATGCGAGCATAAGTAGGTTAATATACAACAGAATTGCGGAAAAACAATGTTAGATGCTTTTGTATACAATTCAACGGTTGCTCACTATCAGATTCGATTTGATTTAAATTAATAAAATGTGCATTATTTTGCTGAAGATTGAAAAATGTAACGTCTTTTACAAATCCCTATTATAAATAATATTTACAATCGCTTTTTAGTCGCTTATAAACAAATATTAATTTCATTTAAACGTTATCTAGAAATTTAATGTCGATAGATTCTCAAGTTCATAAAAACTCGAGTCCAATCTCACGCTCAGCGGTTATTTTAATCGATTTCTTAATCTTAATTTTATTTAGACTGGCATCTTTCAAAAGATACACGTATAGCGCACTTTAACGCTTTCGAGAAAAATTTAAGCCTCGCCTATTTCGCTCTACCCTACACGAATAAACATACGCAGAGGTAGAGCGCGCAAAACAAGAGCGACCAAGTATCTCTACAAACACACATATACTCGTATACAGACGTATAGTGAGATAGAAAGAGAAAGACAGAGGAATCATTTTGGTCATGTTTTAAAGCAAGGTATACGGCAAGAGTAGCATTACTCCTATCGGCGAATAGTAGGCCGCCGGAGGCGAGGCGGAATCGTGATGATCGTGGCGAGCGAGTGGATCGTTCGCTGCAGGATGAAAGAACCGAGAGAAAAAAGAGAGAGAGAGAGATAGAGAACGAGAAAGGACTCTTTGGATACTCGATGGCGCGCACGTACATTGTATGTGCGAGTGTGTGTATGTGATTTTGCGAGCGTACAAGTACTTACGTACATACGTAAGCGCTCGCGTTAAAAGAATGAGAAAGGAAGAGAGGTTGCCGTTCTGTAGGATCATGTGAGTTTGTTGTACGCAGCCGTATTTTAATGTTCGCATGTCAAGGTATATGCAAAGCAAAATTTGTGTTTGTTTATGAAGCTTAATGAGATAGAGGTGAACGTACGGTGACATTCGAGAGTAAATGAAAATTTTGATTTATCGCAATGGTGCAAACTTCTCATAACGAAAATAAATTAACATGAATAGAATCTATTATATCGTTTGCATAACGTAAAACAATATAGCGATTTCATCCCTATCTTTGGCAAATCAATAATTGTTTACGAAAAAACGCATTTATTGAATTCTATTACAATAGTGCTACAATAGAATTTTACAGTATCAGTATAATACTTAAGAAAGCTTAAACATTATTATAATTATGCAGTAAATTTGGAAAAATTATTAAATCAATTGAATTGGATAGTTTAAAGTACATTTATTCAATTGTCTACTTAAAACAAAAGGATAATAAATTGAACTCAACATCGCTAAATATAACAACAGCGAATAACGTAATATTTTCAAAAGAAACAGTAGTTTTAAATTTTTCTAACAATGTCTATATTTTATACAAAATTTAAAGTTAATTGTATCATACTACAAACACTGCGTGACATCAAACATTACGCACAATCGTTAATTAAAAAAAATAAGGAACAATAAGTCATATTGATAATTGAAAATGCCAAAGCCACAAATGTATATGTATCATACAAAGGAAAACGTTGTTTCACGTTGTTAATGATTTATAATGTAATAATAAATTGACCTTAATTTACCTTGGTGTATACGCTTGAAGCAAAAAGAAATTTTTATGCTGACAGCGCGCGCACTGCACGCGGACCATCTATAATTAGCCGCAGCTGCAATGGCCGGAGCTAACGACAGAAATCAGTACATCTCATTCATGACACCTCATTAACGAAGCACAGTTCCGAGAAATCTCCGACTACTGGCTCTATTTTATGGGAAAACATATAGACACATTTTTATACACACATATAAACACGGATACACGTAGATACTCGGATACATACACATTCTGCTTTTCTTATCCTTGCTTGAGCTTGCCTCAGTATTATCTAACTCAAAGATACCAAGCCGGCTTCTTAAAAGCATTTATACAATCTGTCCTTAGCGAGTAAAATATTCAATTAAGGTTTAATCGATTTCGAAAAAGTATTTTTCTTGAGATATAAATAAATGTTGAAAATATCAGACGAGGCGTTCGAGCTCGGTATAAGAATTGAATTGAAAAGAGTTAAAAAACGTAATCGCTATTCCCAGCACATCGTCGACTTCCGCTTTTTTTTCTTCGCTTTGCTAGTTTTTCTCGTTTTCTTCGGCTTTCTTTCTCTCCCTGGAAACTTCCCAGAGAACGGTGCATATGTATTATTCGTCGACGGGACAGTAGAACGAAGCGCGCAACGAAGATGAAGAAGGTGTTGTCGCGCATCCGCGCAAGGAAATCTAGCAAAAGAAGAATGAAAGTGGGTTAAGAAGGTTAGAAGCAGAATGGAGAAACAAGGAAACGAATAACGACTCGGGCATGAGGGAAGCGGAGAATTGAAAGTCTCTTAGTCTTCAGAACGTCTATCTTGTATTGCTTCGTGCTGGAAACAGTTTTCAGCTCGAGAAGTATCCAGCAAGAAAATCGAAGGCCTATCCGAAAAGCGGATATACTGTATGCTACGAGAAAATAAATAGATATGGTATTATAAATAAAGTCGTCGTTATCCAGTGGTATTTAAAAAGTAAATTATTGCTTTTTACGGCTAAAATATGACGGTAAGTAGTACATGGAATTATGTACATCGAAGAAAATGTTATACTTCGAAGTTTTATCTTTAATACTTTGCCCACAAAACTTCTCCCTACAAAAATAGTTTGCGATATTTTCAAATAATAAAATTAATCTAGTATTAAATTGTTGATAAAACAGAGGAAAGTTTACACTGTTTCAATGCTTTTTAAATTCAAGTTACTTAAATGTCTACAAATTCATGAATTAAATAATTAATTATTGGTTTTTCTTTAATTTAATAAGAGTTATGTGTTTCGCGATATTATCTTTTAAAGTTAGAAATCGGCGACGAACTAATCAATTTATATACATTCCTATAACTCATTTGAAGCTATTAGTCCTCTCTCCTCCCTCCCTCTTTCTCTCACCAATTTTCTTCTCTTATTCTTCATTTTTCCCTCTCTTTCACTCTCTTCCTTTCTTTCTTTCATCGTTTCGCTATCGGTTATCAACGGAACAGGCGCAGCAGCGCGCTAAAGTGATATGCGCATTAATAATCGAGCTCGACACGGTCAAAGTCACGACGGTAAAGAGAGAAAGAAGAAATTATGTAGCCTTCGGGGAGCGCGAGACATAAAGATGGCGGTCGGCGCATAAATCTTGCGCGCAGAAAGATGGTGTGCAGCTCTCGAGTGCGAAAATAAGGCATAAACGACGCGGGTACTGCGGCTAAATCGTGGGTTGCGTATGCTGCACATATGAGAGAGAAAGAGAGAATAATCCAACGCGCGCTACACGCGGGAAATAAAAGAGAGCAGGGCGCGGTGCATTGGTAATGGGCAAAATTGAGGGATTATCTGCAAAGTTCCTATGTTCTTAATTGTCCGTTTATGTACCGAGATCGATAAATAATAAAGGCAAAATAAGTGCTAAAAAATAAACTTACACTACTACTTTTTAATAGATATAAATATTCTACTTGTACAACTTTGCAGCATAATGTTGAAACTTAAAATTTATTCAACGCTGGCATGCACACAACATTCTTAGAAGCATTATTCTAATACGCTACTGTAGAACAAGCTTCTAGCGCAAATTTCCAAGTACTTTTGATAAATTAAACTTCTTTTAACGCATCGTTAAATTATTTTTTGAGGATTTTAGTGACGCTTAAAAATCCTCCATAATTTACAGAAAATCTCGCTTCTCGATCAGGCAAGGAACCTTAATCCTTGTTATCCCTCATTTTTCATGGCGCAGACTGCGATTAAAGCTCCCGTCGAGATCGGAACAAGAACTAGCTCATTTGGTGCACTCGCTCGATTAACCGTCGCACTGAAAAGAATGAGAGAAAAAAGAAACGAGAAGTGCGCACCTCCGAGTGCCTCGAAGAACTCGGTGCATCGTCGCATCGCGCAAAAAGTAAAAAAGGACGCGAGAGATTGCAAAAGAGTAAAGTATGAGAAGAAAGAGGGACTCGCTTACACTCGGTCTCTCGAAAAAAATGTCTCGCGGGTACGAACCAAGTCCAAATAAGGATGAGCTAACGCGCGAGTATATAGTGCCACGTACATGTGCGCGTGTATGTGCGCGTAACCAGGAAAGCACCACTTAGGCGGTCGCGCGACGTTCCTCGCGGCTACTGGTTTTCTCTCCTCTCTTTCTTCCGAGTTTGTATTATAGTAGTTTGGCCATCCTCGTCTTCGCACAGCTCCTTGTCTTTGCCTCTTACGCGCGCGCGCTTCCCCCAACATACCTTGGGGAAGGTCGTCTCTTTTATACGAAGCGCTGAGTGCGCGCAGTCTAGACTTGTAACTTGTGCGAAATTCCTCGAAATTTAATCCCGCCTTGATGAACGCATTATTGCCGCGTGAAAATCAACCGCAAGCTTAAAATCATTAGCACGTTAAAACAATGCTCGATTATAAATTTAAGGTTTTCATTTATTTTAATGCATTCTCTAGGTACTGAGGGAGTTGTTAAAAATACGTTCTGAAAAAATGAATGTCTATTAACGATTAGAAATCAACGTTCAAATTCGTTTTTTTGTCGATTCACTCAAAGCATATAAATATTTCTGATAAATTATATAATGCACCAGCCATTGGTTAGGGAAAAATCTATTTTTATGCAACGTTTTCCAAGTGTGATAATCAGATTTTCGTTATGGAAAATTCATAATTCATTAAATATAAAGTTGATCGTTGTGACTTATATTTTTAACATTTAATGCACTCAATTCCATGTCGATTTTATTCAATAAATAATAAATCTTATTTTAACTAAATTAACGTCTATTTTTTTGTTGTACTCATTATTAATAATGCTAACAAAAGATCGCACTTTCTCGACGTAAAAAGTAATAACGTGCTTTACAGAGCGGCGACGTACGAAACTCACCTATCAAAAGAAAAAGCCAAAAAGAAAAGGAGCACTGTTGCAAAAGCTACTCAGAACAACATCACACAGTGTCGGCTTCGCTCTTACAACCTCTGAAAGCGCCTCTCATTTCAGTTCATAACGACTATCTTTCGGCTCTTCTATGTTTCTCTCTCTCTCTCTCTCTCTCTTTCTTTCTCTTCTTCTCTCTTCTCTCTTTCAAGAAAAGTCGAAGCTACTTGTGGCACAAAGCGAGAAAAAGAAAGAGACGGCTAAACAAGTGCCCCACCGGGAGTCCAGCCCTCCGACCTTGGAAATCCAGGAAAAACGCGGGCATTCCGCGCACGTCTACGCCAGATGTCGACGCGGAACGAACCCCACGCGCTTACGCGAATACCCGGAATTTATTATTATTCGGCGACGCCACAGCGGCTATGCGGATGAAATCTCGGGTGCGCGCTTTCTTTATATACATACATCCTCGTGTTATTTTTTTCACCTAATCAAACTACTCAATCGGGAGAATCCAATTTATTCGACGCTGTAACTGTGTACACGTGTCAATTTTCTGCGAGCTATGCTTTGTTTATTTTTTGCTCCTTTTTTTTCTTTCATTTCTTCGTGTTGGTGATCAGAATTCGTAGTAGTGTAGAGACAGTTTGTATGTTTTAGAATGGAGTCGTGCTGTGATACCGCGAGATTAATCGCATGGTTGTCAGACGATGAAGGATCAATCTATTAACGTATTTGAGTATCGCACTTTTGTGCGAATTTTGAATCAATTGTGTGTTAGTCATTGAAAATTTTATAATTCAGTTTTATGACATGTACTTTGTAGTTATCGATAGTAGTGATTAATGACGGCCATTTCATACGTTAAAAAAAGTGTGGTATAATTTTAGGCATTTGTAATTTAGAATATATAAATTTTATTTGATGAGCTTTGTAAACTGTGAATTTATTAATTTCTCGAAAATAATAGCAAAAAATATTTAATGTGAAAAAATTCTAAAAGAAAAAGTTTTCAGAAAAAAATTACCGTTTCAATTAATATTATAAATTTTGAATTTCAAAGTTTTACAATAGAAATGCATAACGAATTCTAGCATCATAAATTCATTAGTAAAATCAAAATAAAAATCCACATTAACTTTTAACAAATTTATCGTTAAATTGTCCAGTCGAATTCATGGTTTTGATTCCTTCGAGTTGGAGCGATCGGTCAACAAAGACCATTCGAATATCTCGCAAATGAACATCCAACACCTCGGTATTCCACAGCTGTTCGATTGACCGATTGACCAAACTGATGAACCAAAAGTGCAATTTTGTCTGCCATTTTGTCAATGATTCGTCAAGGTTCTGAACTGCATTCGGTTAGCGGAGACAGTTAGTCCCTCACCGCCTCACCGTACCGATAAAGGGGACGCCTCCCTCTCCCTTACCAAGCTAACTCCCCCCGAAAAGTCGACGAAATCTACTGCTCTTTCTCTCTCTCTCTCTCTCTCTCTCTCTCTCTCTCCTCGTCGCCACCACCACTACCAGCACCAGCGTCGAGTGGGTTGGCGGACCATAAATACTCGGCCTTCCACTCCTATTATTCTTATTGTTTATGTATTTATACGCATCTCCCCGCTTCTTCTTTTTCTCCTCCGTTGAAGTTGGGAGTCGTTATTGTGCCGATAAACCGAGGAGATATACTATGTTTTACTCATTAGAGAGGAGAACCTTGGATTGAGGGGATGAACAAGAGAGGGATCAAGAGCTAGAGAGAAAGTGTCGCGTGCGCGCAAAGTTAAGGCAATTGCACGAAATTACGACAATTCATTATTTTTCTCCCAGCACTTTTGCTTTTCTCGAAGACGTGATTATGGAGCAATTAATCTTTTACCGAATAGCCGCTATAGCCGAGTCTTTATGCTCTTGTTTATACCTAATGAATTTATTTAATTTTATTAGGATAACTGGGTTTCTGCGTAAGATAAGATCGATCGACTAGATTGTGATGGATCACGTGTATACTTCTGTAATTGCTTTATCAATTAAATTTTCTTTTTCTGTCTATATTGATATATTTTTCTTAAACTTTAAAAAAATTGATAGTTCTAAGTAATTTAAAAAGTTTAAAATTCTCATTAGAATGTAAATAGTTTTACCATTTTTATCTAAAAGTTTTGTTTTCCTCGAGAGAAAATATCCTACACCAAAAGAAAAACGCCAAAACGGATAACCAACGGTGATCCGCGTTACATCTAAATTCGTCCAGCATAGATGTTTGAAGGTACTTTAATGTTTTCGCTCGTAGGAAGTGGAGTTGTGAGCCTCCCCCACTCAAAGTTTCAGCCTTTCTCTCGTTTCATGCTCCACCCCACCTTGCATTCGAGCTTGTTTTTTGCTGAATTTTTTGGTAGCCGTACATAAATAATACCGCTAATGGATTTGAAACTTTGTAAATGTTTTTTGGATACCTTTTTCCTACTGTTAAGAAAATGTTTCTTTGTTTTTAGTTTTATTTGAGTATGATACTGTTTAGACGGTTATTTATTTTTTTTTAGTTAACAAAATTTAGTCTTCAAAAATGTGAAATCCATTATTTTTAAAAAGATGAAAATTGATTACCGTCAATTGGTAAAATAAAAAATAATTTTGTGAATATCACATTAGTTTTATTGAAAATTAATCGATTCGAAGATTCATGGTTACATTTGTTTAAAAGTAGTTTTTTTTTATAAAATCATCTCAAAAACTATTTCATACATTTCATAAATTTAAATAGCATACTCTTTCGTTTTACAAACGTTTTCATCGTCGAATCTTGACTTTACCGCCAAAAATCCATTGTAAACTCTCAAGCCTTTGAAAAAAAAACACAAATACCACAAATTCTTCAAGTGAATTCCATGGTCTATCATTTCTCAAAGCGTTTCTTTACCACGAGCGTAAATTTAGCTCTTCGATCTGAAAAAAAATCAAGGTATCAAAAATCTTTGAGAAATTCTCCTGTCTCAATCGCAGTCATTCGCGTATCTCACGTAGCCTAATTGTCTATGAGATGAAGCCTTTGAGCTCGGGTGATACGGATGACCGCGTAATTCTCTCCCTCTCCCTTTCTCGCTCTCTCTCTTTTTCTCTCTTTATCTCTTTATTGGATAAACCAGAAAGAATGAAAGAATGACCGAGCAAGAGAACGAACGTACAAAGTAAAGAAAACCATAGAGAAAAGAAAGCATCACCCGAAGTTCGAGAAAGAATGAAAGAAAGAGAGAGAGAGAGATAGAGAGAGAGAGAGCAAAACGATCGCGGTTCTCGAGCCGTGACCTTCTCCGGATTCTTTATCTCGACAGGATCTCTCCTCCGCCACTACGGCACGCAATCGAACTCGAGGGGCCCTGCGCGTGAGCCGGAGAAACGAAGAAGGCAAAAGAGAAACGGGAAAAGGTAGAGAAAGAGCAAGAGAGAGAGAGAGGGGGAGATGGAAGAAGATACTTGCCACCTGGCGGCAGTCCGCGCGAGCCCTTCTTCCTCCCTTTTCCAGCATATCGCGACAAAAACTAGTCGCGTGCTTAGCTAAATGCTCTCCTCCTTCTTCTCCTTCTTCTCCTTTCTCTCTTCCTCTCTCTCTCGGCCTTGGCCTTCGACTTCCACAGAGTTCGATGATGCGCATGTACGCCTGTGTGTAGACGTTAGTCTGCCTGATGCTGTTTTGCGCTGGAATCGCTATGCGTGCGGCCTATTAAGTATGGCGGATCTCGGCGTTGCATTCGTTGAAATGAACGTTTGTACGAGAATTTGACGATTCGAAATAAGTATCAAAGAATGGCTAATGACTGAATGAGTGTGTGTTTTTCTGGCACAAAAAAACGGCCAAATTGTAATTTTAGTTTCTTGTTTTATTTCGAAATTTATCGAGTTCCTTGCTTTCAGTCAGTTGAAATCACTGACGTTTCCCATTATTTGCTTTAGCGTTGATTTCTTAAACCTTTTGAAAATTCAAGCTTGAAAATTTGAGTTTGTAATAAAAATAAGATTATTAATTGTTGTACTACACAATAAATTTAACTTTAAAGCGCCATTGTTTTTAACGTAAAATTGTTTCTACCGATTATTCAGCTATTGCATGTCGTGTGTATTCTTAAAATTCATCGCATAGCTTAACTCAAGATATCGCAAATATTTGATAATTTATACAAAATTTTGGATTATAAATGTTTATGCTAATGCACTTTTTTCTTCAGTTCTCGATTACTAAATCCACCACTTGCTTTGTGGTGAAATATTGCGCGAAGAAAACAAAATAGTGAAGAGCTACAGGTACATTGTATGCAAATCGTGTGCTTATTTGGTATTGATATGAAGTTAGAACAGAATGGAATTGGCGTTATTATCGTGTATATGCCTTATTCAATAATTCGATTTTTAGCCCAAATGATCATCAATTGTTAATAATTTTGCGTGAGTTTAAAAAAAAGAAAAATGTACTTTGATCTGAAATTTATTTCATTGCTATCGACAATCGAAAGGAAACGTTCGCAGTAGTTATTCAATCTCTGCTCTATCTAGATATTAAAATACAAGATCATACATATTAACATCTTGATATCCTTTATGGGGGAATACACGTTTCCTTCTGCACTTCCCCAATGAATACGTAAAATCGTTTTCACCCACATTCTTTAAAATCTATAAACGTAAAAAACTTATCTACGAATCCAAACCAAAAATAAACTTCACGCTCGTTCTTTTTCTAAAAATCGCATAGATTGTATTTAAAGTAACCGTGTTATGTTAATTTACGATTACTAATAGCACTACTATATACCATTACTCGTATCGATAACGCCTGCAGCGCGAGAACATTAAGAAATATGTTCCATTGTCAGATGTATCAAAAGCAGCATTATAGCTGTATCTTTATCATATGAATAATAAAATCTGTTTAGCATTCAAGGATTTCTAATGTATTAAGAATATTTGTCGGTTAAAAATCATATGCTATTTTATGTACCATCATATAAGCATAACGAAATTTTATAAAAACATTTTAAATAAACAAAAAAATTCACTGAATTGAATTACATTGTTTATATTTTTTATATTTATTCACTTGCTTATGCTATTCATTCCCTTTTTTCATATTTATTCAATGTAAAGTGTAATAATTGATTTATTTGTGTAACATTACGTAAATTATAACAAATTATTCTTTCAATCGATATAAAAATTTTTCGATAACGCGAAAAAAAAAAAATAATTAATCGCCATTCTAAGCATCTACTAAAAGGTGTAAAAATTCCAAACGAAGAATCGTCCTCAAATAAAGCCTCAGCCGTTTCTCAGAAATCATGGCACCGAAGAAAAACGCTTTGCGATTACGTAATTAACGCGCTCGTCGAGCTCTAAAGATAGAAGAGCTCCAAAGCGCGTTCTACTCGGCTTTCGACGAGCGTCGATATATAACGAATTCGAAACAAAGACGATCAAACGCTCAGCTCGTGTATACACACAGCTCGTATTCCGCATAAAAAACCGACCGAGACTATAACGCAGACAATCGATCTTCGATCTCCCCGAGATCCACTCGCGCGATAATAACTTCCGACTAAGGTAGGCCTGAAAATTTATCAACTCGCGTACTTGTACACGTGTATACGTATACGTGTACGCGACGCAAATAATTCCGCCGTCTTTCTTCTCGCACTCGCTCCGTTACGCGCCATCGAGCGCGACAGTCGCGTCGCTGATTGCGCTTCCTTCGTTGCCCATCGCGCCGTGTCGCCGACACGACTCCGTCGAGATATTCGATTGTACCGCCTTAACGGATTCCTCGCTGACTTAGCTACAAGCCGCGCACTTTGCTTTTGAGTCGTTGGTGTCACGACTTACTTTGAGGCAACGAAGCATGTCGTTGGTCTTGGATTCTAAGTGCCCTATTCGTTTGGATTCTAAGGATCGATATATTTATTTTCTCAGTGGAATAAAGACAAAGAGATTTCATTTAAAGTGTTGTTTAATACCACTCGATAGATCTTTGTCTATTGCTGGAAAATATAATCGATATTATTTCGTATAAAAATAATGCAAAGAATATCTTGTTGTTAAATTTACGACCAATTACTAGAAGTATCGTTTACATTGCAAGTTTTTTTAATTTACGTGCATCTTTATTTATAATGTATAATACATTTTAATCTTTGATATATCGCAATATATTCAGCTAAACTATCTGATACTTAGCTTTACGCAATTTTCAAATATCAATTATATTTTCTCTACATAACTTGTGTTCACTTTCATAGTACATTTATTTTATCTCAAGACTTAGCAATTATCAACATTCAATTCAATGGTTTATCAAAATTATTGACCGTTAACGGTAAACTTTATAATTTTTATAAAACTGTGCATTAAATAATGATACACGTGTATGCTTTATAGGCTCGGTGATAACTTATTAAACCAAAGTATTCTAATTGAATATATAAAATTTCGTAAAGTTAAATATATAAAGTTTGTAGTCAAACTCGTTATGAAGATGATTGTCCTCAAGTCTTTTTCTTGTATTATCACAATTTATTCACTTTTATAATCATAATTTTTACGTTTTGAAAAATATTAGCAGGTATATGCTGGGAATTTTACTTAGATTTCTCTTTAATCAAAGAATAAATTTAAGCTCAAAGTGAATATTCGAGATCGTATATTAATATTAAACGCTTACGTAATGAAAACGAAGGAAAAATAAGACGACAATAGTTTGAAAAAATATTTAATTTTGTCACTGCGTGCGCGCACCGTCGAACGCGTTTGCCAACACGTATCATTACGCGGTCAAAATGACTGTTGTTATATCATTATTGAAATATGATTATTTAAATTACAGTCCAACGTCGGGTAATGAAGGTGCGATTACCGCGAGCGAGAAAAAAGTAAAGCAATTTACAAAAAAAGGTGAAGAGATACAGACAGCGGAGTGGGTATATAAGTATGAGTGAAGAACGAGAAAAAAAGATTAAAAGAGAGAAGGAGAATGACGAGAAGCGCGAATTAGGCGAACACGTGGCTTCTTTCGCACGAGCGCAAAGAAAACCGGTTATTCTTTACCGCTTGATACTCGCTAGAAAGAAGGAGAGAGACGGAGAGGGAGAGAGAGAGAGAGAGAGAGAGAGAGAGCGAAAGAGCGAGTATCAAGCCGCAAGACACTAATACCGCCCGGGCTAAAGAGAACTGCGCAGTTTCGTAATATAAGCGCGCGTCATGGTAAAATATTCGTCGACGCGCTCGAATCGGGCAAGCTGCCTTCGCGAGCCAGCTAAAGATATCTCGAAAAATTATGTACGTGACGTATTTTTTTTACACTTTGCCGCTTTTTTCTCACTCCATCGTCTTCTTTTCCTCCTTCTCTGACACCTACTTCTTCGTTTCATTTTACTTGTCTCTCTCTCTCTCTCTCTCTCTCTCTCCCTCCCTTTCTCTCTATCTCTCTTTCTCTCTCTCTCTCCTTTCTCTCTCTCTCTCTCTCTCTCTCTCTCTCTCTCTCTATCTCTCTATCTCTCTTTTCCGATAAACCGTGACGACACGTGCTAAAGCATTTGATGTTTTTTCTAAAACGTACTTTCGAACCGTGAAAAATTATGATTATTTAAAAAAAATTGTTAGTCTATGTTTATTATTAACTACTTACTCATCGAGTAACTCGCTTTAAATTGTTTTGCACTCTAAATAAAATTTATCTGTGAGATATTCGTAACGATAAAAAAATATCTCTAACTATAAAATAGAATGAAATTCAGCATACACGTGTCAATTCACAAGTCGAAATCTTATGGTACAACAAGTTGACATGTCGTAAATTTATTTATATTACCAGTGGTACCCTAACGACTTGCGCCTTGATACGAAAATATAGATACAAGATAAGGGGAGAAGCGAAGAATAGAAAAAAAGGAAAAGCAAGTGGACTAAGTAAACGCGCGGGAGAAAGAAAGTCGCGCTCGAGATCGCGATGACGAAAAAACGGGAAGAAAAAGGAGAGGATGAAGGGGGTAGTCAAGCGGAAAAAGGGAGGGTCGCTCGCGCAGATTGCGGTCGAGCTATCCGAGCCGCCGCGTTCTCTCTTTCTCGCTCTCTCTCTCTCTCTCTCTCTCGACGGATATGCACGCGTACGAGGGAGCCGAGGGCAGGAGGAGATATAGGCCCTTGTAAACACGAGGAAGTACACCGCGGGCGTCGTTCGGAGAAAAAAGAAAAAGCATGAAAGCGGTGTTACGAATTCTTAAGAAGTTCTTTTCCTCTCTCTCCCTTTATTTCTCGCTACTTCTCTCTTTCTTTTTCAAGTTCAAGCCGGAAAATCGAGTGACTATTATTACGTCGCGGCTTGAATTTTGAGATCTGCCTCGATAGACAGGTGGTGTACGTTTTCCGCGTTCGGTTTTTTCTCTCTGTAACGTTGATTGCCTACTGCCGGTGTGCGTAGAATACGTGCTGGATAGCTTCCTCGATTTGTTTCGGTGTAGTGATTATTATATACAACCATTTTTAATAGACTTATACAGAACAAATAAATATACACATTGTGAGGTAGAGTCCTTACCTTGCAATTACTTTTTCAATGATATTTTAATATTCTATTTTACATTTAAATTACTTTTTATGCGAACTCTAATTAGAAGTAAAATTAAATAAATAAATAAATTTTTTAGTACGATTATCATTTCCGCTCGAGGCAGGTAAATAATAATAAAGGTTTAAATATTTCATCAATCCTTCATATCTTTAAGAAAGATCTATGACGTATTACAACACATAATTCATTTTTATTTTTTTTTAAGAATACTATTTTTGTCATTCGAATCATCACATTTATCGCTATTATTTTAATAATCGAAAATCTTTTGAAAATTAATGATTTAGAATAATTCACCTTTAACTTTTCGTATTTTTAATAAGCAGATGGTTGATACGCGTTACAAGTGTTGACATTACTTATCTATACTTTTTACAAAAAGCAAAAGCCATTGCAGCGAAAAGTATAAGCTGCAGCTGCTAAAGCAGCGCATATTTTAAAAACTATAGTTATCGCTCGCAGGTGACTTTACATTTTATCGCAAACAGTAGTCGAATGTCCGTTGAACTTTAAAATTCTAAATTTTTGATACGTACAATTATATTTATTTGTCGAGTAAATAGTAATTAAGACTGCAATATTATTTAATTTCTGCAAATGTAATTATTTTTAGGTATGACATTATTTTGAATTGATAAACTTACAAAGTATTATTTATTTAGTAGTTAGCAGATGTTTTGCTACTTAAAATTTAAAAGATAAAAAATTTGTTATTAAATTAAGTTTTGTTATGTATTTATTGAAATAAAGCAATGACTTTATCTCACGTATGTTTTATACTAAATTACATTCACTAATACACTAAGAAAAATTCTATAGTAATTTTTATTATAAACAGTAATTTTTACTATTTTCTAATAGCATAGCGACAACCAACTTTTTAAATAGTAAATTTTACAAAAAAAAAAAAAAAATTTGAATTTTGACTATAAAATGTGAATTTTGACTATTTTTAACACTAAAATTCAGAAACTAAAACAATAAAATTTTCTACAATGAATTTATAAACTATACTAAATTTCAATATAATTTTTACTATTTTTAACATTAAATTTTGATTTTCAATTAATTAAATATTTATTTTTCAAGAAAATCGAAAAATTTTTTTCTGCTTTACTGGAACATTTGTTGCACTATGAATTTTTTATGAAAATATTGCAGATGATATGGATCATTAATTATTCTGAACTTAAAAAAGCTCATAAAAAGAAACTTACATATTTAATATTAGAAATTATGTTTATAATGTTTGATTAAGAATTAAATGCTTGCTTACATATTTATATCGCTTTGCACGTACATAAAATACCTCGCACATACATGACATATCAATAAAAATTTTTCGTGTGTATACTAATCGGGAAGATTGTCAGTCACTTGCAAAGAAGCACAGTGTATATGTGGCCACTTAGCGGTTACGGTCACTAACATTAAATAAATAAAAGACACCTAAAAAGTGCGCAATCCTTTTCACACAAAGGGCAAATGAATAGGTACGCGCGCTGCGGTCTCCTATTTCGTGAATTATAATTTTTACCATTTTTCTTATTAAAATCTATAGGCTAAACATACGAACTGTATTCATAAATTTTAATATCGATAATAGTAAAAAATGTTACATTGTAAATAAAAAATTCTTTTAATTTATAGTAACAATTAAATATACTATTAGTAAATTTTATTTTTTTGATTCATCCTATATTAAATAATGAAAACTAGAAGGCTAAATTGAACGTGTAAGAGGAAAGCTGGTGAAAAATTCTGTGTAACTAGGAAAAATGATTATTTTTGAAGTATGTTTAGGGGTATTATCGCATATAATAATTTTTACTATAGAATTTCTCTCAGTTTAGCAATTCATCTTTAAATATTAAAGTCCTTTCGTACGTTTTTATTGATTATATGTAAAATGGATTCAAGGAGGAAAACGATAAGCTACTGTATTATTTTATCAACTATAGTCTCTTCACCGACTATACAATAAAAATCTGCGAATCGTCTATAAAACAAAATCCGGAGAAATCCACGTAGAAACTTTCCTTTCTTCTAAGCCCTTTACAAATTCTGTTTCTACCCTCTTATAAATTATAATCTCAGTGTTCACTTTTACAAAGCGCAATAAAAAGAAAAGAAAAGCAACTGCACGGCGAGCTGTATATATACGCACACGTTACACACTTACTCGCTTCCAATAAACTCAGAAGGGATTTCCTTTTCCTCTGGCGCATTCTCGTAAGTCAGTACCGCGGCGCGATCGTTTCCCGCCTCGTATGTATAATTTCCCCTTCTCTCTCTCTTTCTGTCTCTCATTCTTGCTCGTTTTCTCCGTCTCGTTCACTCAGAGAAGCAAGGAAGGAAGGAAGGAAGGAAAGAACAGGCGGGAGCGCGCGAAGAAAGCGAGGATCGTTCGTAATTCCTATCCCGGTGATTATTACGCTATATAGCAACCCTCTTCGAATGTGTGTATATATATATATATATATAGCACGCGCAAGAGACGCGCCACTCGAATTTCTCTCTATAATTTGGCCATTTCGGCCCATTACCACTACCGTTCCCTTTCTCACTCACTCTCTCTCTCTCTCTCTCTCTCTCTCTCTAACCTATACGCATTTCCCTTCTCTCCATCTCCCTCTTTCGCGTATCCTAAAACCTTGGCCCCTCTACGTCTTTTTGTGCGTATAGACGCACGCGCGTTTATGCCTATATATATGCACGCTTACCTGTATGTCTTTTTCTTTTTCGGAGTGCGCGTTCGCGTACACCCCGAGTATCGTAGAAGCAGGGACCTTTTTTCTTTCTTTTTTTTTTTTTACCAGGACACAATGACTGCTGCGCGCCGGCAGCTGCCCCCGTGACACGCGCCAGCGACGCTCGCGTTTTGTACGAGCCCGCCTTAACGCATATATTCGTATACCTATCTCTCTCTTTCTCTCTGTATATTCCTTTCCTTACCCCCCTCATAAATTTGTGGATGTGTGCGATCATGTGCCGTTTCTTTTTCTCCGGGTTGCCCGATCATTCATCAGCCTCCGGTACATTCATGAGTGCGTAAAACGTATTTACGCTGATCCAAACGCTCACGGATATGAGCTCGTTTGAACGCGTGTGTATACGTGGGTAAGCGCTCGTGCGTGCGTGCGTGCACCCGTGGTTTTCAATAAAATTGATTTTTCGTATTAGTGGTCGTACGCGCGCGCGCGCATTACGCTTTTTAACGCACACGAAATTTAGAGGAAAATTTTAGTTTGAGCTCGCTATGCTTTGGTAAATCAATACGTTCAAATTTTTCTTTGTTATTCCACGAAATATGAATTTTTGTAAGCGGCGTTGATAGGACATCAAATTGTACGATGAAAATAAAAATATTTTGTTATTAATATGTTGGGAAAAAAGAAATAAAAAATATATTTTTTTATTTATTTATTTTTTTAGAAAATAAAAGATTCTTCCATAGAAGTTGAAATATTAAATCGTCTATGATAGGATCTAGTATTTTATGATTCATAAAAAAACCTTCGAACTATGTATATTTAAAATGAAAAAATTTAGCAAGGCCTTCTTTTTCTTTCGGAGAATCCTTAACATTTTAATTGTGCAATTATTATAAACATGCTATTATATTGTCTATATTTGGAATAAAATCACATAAAACTTTCATTTTTACCTGTAATTTCTACTTTACGCGACTATGTTACTAAATTTATCAGGAGGTTCATAAAAAATGCATTTCGAAAATCTATATTAAAGAGTATCGAGTATTATAAAAATATCCACGTTATATGATCGAAAATGAAGAAAGAGCCGAAGCACGCGACCTCGTTATAAACCGCATTCAAGAGCGAACTCCCAAAACTCCAGGCAAAAATATCAGCCGTAGAATGTATCCGCACCCATACCAACCCACGCGCAAATATACGTATATACAGGCTTACCCAAATGTATACGTAAACGCACAACGACTGAAACACACGAAGGGCTCGCCCGGGGTCCAAAAAATGGATTACCGGGATGACGGCGCGAGGGTTCGACCTCGACATGTTAAAATCCCACCGGGGCTATGGCAAGAGAGAAAGAGAGAAAGAAGGAATAAGAGAAAGAGTGAGAGAGAAAGGTAGATATCCCCTTGACCGTTCAATCCTGGCGCGTACGGGTAATATTCCTATATCGTTCATACGCGCACGCGTGAAATCGAGCGCGGGACGCCGGTGTGCCTACGTATAGTTTCGCGTATGTCGGGCGCGCGCGAGTGGCAAATTAACGTTTGCGCTGCGTGGCGTCACACTTTGCGATTCCGATGAGTGAAGAAGTAGAAAGAGGGGGAGAGAGAGAGAAAGAGAAAGCTATGAAGGATGATGCGAAGCCCGTAATGGAATAAACGATGCGATCGTCGAACGAGCGTTATTTTGTGCCCTCCTGATCGTTTTCGGCTTATGTTGGGCTGAATGTTTAATGCACGTTTGGCAAGGCTGCTACTATCTGCTGAATATGTTTGCTTTTATCGGAAAGCGATTTTCTCATGTTGTTACGTATGCACCTGTTTATTATTGGTTATAAATTGCTTGCCAGAAGCAAATTAAATAAAATATTTTTTTTTTTCGATCATCTGTAGTATATGTACAACTTTTAAAATCCTATCAGCGTAATAGTTTCTATTTTAACTTTCAATAAATGAATATTCATTCGTAACTTGGCATATTGAAGTATTCACTTAAATTTCTATCTAATATGATAATTTGATATCCAGTATTGAATTTAATTAACTTCAACAAATAATGATTGATTATACTAAATAGTACAGATTTAATTTGAAAAAATAAACAAGTTTTCGATGATTTCATCGAATAATAAGTAAGATTTTAATGTTTTTTCTTTGCTCATATAATATTTAAATTTGCATTCATTCTAGAATGCGGATATATTTCAAATATAAAATCAATTGAAACTCGTAAAAGTTTTGCTTAAGAAAAGAATTACTTAATGCCCCTGACACGTACCATCATTTTCTTAAAGCATTGAAAATCTGCATTTTTTTAAACATTAATTCTATTATTCGTCATAGGAGTGGGATTTTATTGTATGAAATACACCGTTTGCATTTATTTACCCAGTTTATTAGCGCGCACAAAGATGAACGAAAAATTAAGGTATATGCTTGTTTTCAGTTAAAAAACAATAATGCATTATTAACAAAAAATGCGTAGCAAACGCTAAAACTTCGCCGTATCTTTTTCAAAGAAACAAGTATCATTCGTGAGGAATTTCTGTATACATAAGTATATGAATCAAGAGAGTCGATCATAAAAATCTCCGACTTATCCAAGTAAAGTCGATCTCGCCTTTCTATCCGCGCGCAAAATCCTCAAGTGGCGTTTAACCGAATGGTGACGCAAGGGAAGCTCTCCTTCTTAAAATACGTAAAATACCGCAGCGCATTTCTTAGTCGCGGCGCGCGTTGTCATTTCCATGACAAAGGTGCTACTTAAGCCGAGCTAGTTGGCTTTAGCAAATTACAGTGCCCAAACACTGCTGGAGGAAGCTCAATTATATTCGAAAAACACCCGCCAACGAAAACTATATAGTTTATACAGCGAGCGCGCGCTTGCTGCGAGAGAGCTCTTCAGTTTCTTCGAGCATGAGGACATAAAGAATGTCTCGCGCAGCAGACGGCTAATTTAACTATTCGAAGCCTTGCAAATATACAGTTCCTATAGCTCCTAGTAACTCGGCTATCCGAATCTCATAACCCTTTCCCCCATAATAATATTCTGGACAAGAAAGAAATAAAAAGAGAAAAAAAGAGGGAGCAATGCAATTATAAGCTAACGCTAAACGCGTCGCAACGGTACAACGGCCTCCTTTTTCGCGCGAGCGAGTATACGAGTATGTGCAAAGAAAGTCGCAAGCTTCTTTTCCCAAAAGTAAACAATATTTTTGTCGAGAGTCGACGCGCGGTTTTACAACTTTTATGTCGGGACTGTGAAGACGCGTGTCTGTATCTAGATACATAAGCACACATATATAAACGAAGGCGAAAAGGAGCAAAAGATGTAGCGCGAGGAGAAAAAAGAATGTTAACAGACAAATAACAGGATAGAAAGGGGCCCAGAAGTAGCGTGGCGGCGAATCCCCGAGAGCAAATTCCCTCTATTTTTTTCTCGGCGTAATTTACGACCGGTACGAGTTCGCTCTTTTCCGCAAGTAGGGCCTCGATTCTCCGGGGGGCCCCAGGTATATTGCATAAGGACCTTTTCTGTCCGCTAAAAGGGATATACATATAAGTAGCAAATCCTAAGAAGAAGAGAGAAAGAACGAACGTCGACGCAGCAGAAAAGAAGATCGAGAAGATAGAAAGCAATAGAGAGAAAGGAGAGAATAGGAAGAAAAGATGCACGCAGTTTAACAGACGGGGGAAAATGTCTTAATAAAGAACTGCCGCTGCAAGGCGACGCTTGTGGTAACGTTCAATCTTTCTATTCGCGCACACGCGCATATATGTATGTTCGCGATGCTATTATTTTTTTAATTAAGTTATGCACAGCTTGGAAAACGCTAATTTTCCTTGACCAAAATTAGTCTTCTCTATTATTTTAAATTTGTGGTTATACGCGGAGACAAACAATAATTAAGCTTCATTGCATTTGTTTATTAAAACATTTAAGAAACGCCTTCTTTAACATTATTTTTTTTTTTTTTTTTTTTTTTTTTTTTTTATACCTCTATTAACGACATAAATCTGACTTTTTAAAAAAAATTTTACTAAATAAAGCAGAATTGTTTAAAAAACGTACATTAATGCGATAATAAATTACAAATTTTGTAATTTGCATACACAACGCGGCGAGAAAGAAAAAAGAAAATTTACCCGTTTATTAACCATTCAGCGCATTCACCCTTAAAATAAAAATCGCTTACAATGCAAATAGGCAAAAATTCAAGTAGATTTGAAAGCAACGTTATTATAATAGAACGACTACGCAGACTAGTAGTATCTATATACATAGATAGCTTGCAATATACATAAGCACAAGCAACGAAAAATACAACGCGCGTGACAAACGACGTGCGCACATAACTCACTTTACCGGTCAGGCGACGATGTACAAGCATATGTACGCGTGCTTGTGCACACATATACATATGCGCGGATACATATCGGTGGGATGAGCCTGTTACACGTCGGGATATGATTTCTCGCCGACGACATCGGACACTTGTGAAAACCAAGAGCTCGAGCCATTAAGGTTCGTCACACTGAAAGTTTTTGCGCCGGCTGCAAATTGCCGAGGAAACTCGCGGCGCGCTAACTTCTGATACTGCGACGATCGTCCTAGCGACTCGTGGTGTTTAAGCATGTATCCGTTTTGGCAAACTTTGGTTAATGTGACAAAATTTATCTCGCGTCTTTTTTTTCCTTAAATTTACCTAAACTTCAAATAATTGTGAGTAAACATATATAATCACGTGAAAAATGATGGTTACAGTCATATTGATCGCTTAATTTGATCGTTTTCTTTCATTATAGAAATCGGTATTTTTAATGTAGACATTTTATTCATTATACATTATTTTTTAATTATAATGGATGATTTAAAATTTATGATACAAAATAACAACAAAAGAGAATATTCATAAAGTAATTTTATGTCACAAAAAAAAAAATTATAGATTCAAATGAGTTTACACAAATTGCGACATTAAGATAAAGTTATTAAAATTATAAAAATGCATCCAATCACGCATCTAAATAATTACACGAGCAGTTAGAAAATTGCGCGTAATAACCATGGTAAAAACGCGACGGTCAATTAAGTTTTATACGATACAATCTCATCGTCGCGTACAATCACTCACCGCTTAAACGAATATCTCGATCTCTGCGCGAATCCAGAAAAAAAGCAAAAAGTTTAGCCGAGAAAGAATTATATAATCCCTCCTCTTCGTCGGCTCGATACCAACTCCCTTTATTTATTTCTCCGTCGCGATTGTCAATCAGCGAGCGCCGTGAGCGCGGAATCGCTCCTCCTACGGCTTAGGAACGGAGGACGCGGTCTGCATTCCATAGGCGCGAAAGCGAGATCCGCAAGAGACGTCTATTTAGTAAGCTGTAAATCAACGCCAGTGGTCTCTTTGACTAACGATCGAGCGAGCTAACGCTCGGCTTCGAGTTTCACCCCGCGTTAGGTCCCCGTCGTTCTTTTCTTTCTCTCACTCTCTCTCTCTCACTCTCTCTCACTCTCTCTCTCTCACTCTCTCTCTCTCTCTCTCACTCTCTCTCTTTCTCTCTTTCTCTCTCTCTTTCTCTCTTTCTCTATCTCTCACTTTCCTCGATCTATGTATTTGTACGCGTTCATACATACACGTCCACACGCGCGATTTAAAATATCTAAATGCTCGCGATCTATTCTCGGCCGCTTTCTACGACATATTCTCCTTACCGGCTTGCAGTTAACCGGTCTGCCGCCACCAGACGCTGAGCGCGCCGGCTTTTAATAATTTAAGGCCTCCATTATGACATACTTTTCTTCCGTGCGCTCGCGCTTAGATCTACCGAGCCTAAGCTGGAATGCTTCTTTTTTTCTCTGGCATTTTTTCGACTTGTTTTTCTTTTTAGACGCTTTATATGATCTACCGATGATGATGAAGTGATTTTTATTAGAAATTTAAATACTTTCTTAATTAATTTATCGTGGTTAATAAAAAAGCAAAAGTTATATAGTGTAAAATGTCTTCATTATAAATTCAGTAGCGATTAAATCTAATTGTTTTGACATTGAGAGTGTTAAATTTTTTTCAATATCGGTACAATACTCATACATATTTACATTTTCAGTTATTAGCATTAAATGGAGCAGGTTGTGTTGCAACCTGATTGTATGAATAATTTTATTTGTGTTATTTTGATGTATGCTGTTCATCAATTATGTCAAAGTAATTTGTGCTAATTCATGCAATAAGATATAATGCAGTATATATGCAGTTCTATTTCGTTTAACAATACAGTTATAAATTCTCGCGGAACTATGATATACCATATAAAATAAATCTTACATATATTGACCGATTAAAAACTTGAAATATTTTCTTTAGTGATTTATATCAAATTTTTTATTTTCTATTTTTTATGATAAATTTGTTAACATTATGTTATTATTAATGTTGATGTAATGTTTTTCTTTTTTTAATTTTTCAAGCTTACATGTGTATATAACTACAAACATCTATCAGTGTATATACGCTTTAAGATTTTATTACGTATCATGGAAAAATAAAGAATTAAGTTATTAACGCTTCATAGTAGAGTAAAGTTCAAATAAAGTCTTTATTCAATTGTTTTACGAAAATTATATTTCCACTGATGTTTAAATATAATTCAACGATAATGCAAAAAGTTAATACCTATAGTCAATTATTTATGCATTCATTTTTAATGCAAAACCGCAACGTTTACCCAAACAATTCCATCAATACTCTTGTCAATCATAATCAGGGCACCGGGTCTGCTTCTTCGAAATTGCGCGAAAAAAAAATAGTAAATAACGTGTGAAAACTTTGGCCTAAATTGATGGTGCAAAACGTCAGAACTCCGCCCAAATTACGACATCCAAAGTCAGCGATTACCGCACGCCACCGAAGAGGATGCATGACTGTGCTATTGTGCCTCGCGACTTCGAATGGGGTGTAGAACGGAATCTGTAGGCGACTCATCCACAACTTTAGTTCACACACTGCTCGTGAATATGACGTCATTCTCTTGTGCACATGAACATTTCGCCAAGTCGCACGTGCACGCATATACACATACGTATACGTCTGGTGCATCGCGTTCCACATCTCGCTGTCGTCCACCGATTATACAGGGTGTGCGAAAATAATTTTTGCGGCTTGCAGAAAATGAGACGACAAGATTGATTTAGAAAATTAATGATTTCGTAAGGGTCATCAATTTACTAACACACGTTTGTATAAATTACTGATCGATAAATATTTTACAGGCATTTAACTAATGCATTAAAAAAAATGTTCGTTATCCAATTATGAAACGAATAATATGAGGAATGAAAAAATTTGTCGATTAGAACGCTGCCTCAACGTCCTCGTTTATTGACGCCTCTCGAGAAATGCAGTGGTATCCGAACACCCTGTATGCATCTCTGCTATAACGTCCCGGTGCAAAAGGGATACGGCGAGCAATCCGACTAATTAGCGGAGCCAAGGCTCGTCTAACGAGGGCTCGTTTTCGAACGCGAACAAAGCGCAGCCGAAGTGCAGCGAGCCGCGAGATACACATCGCGCGCACGTGATCATTCCTCCGTGAACGTGTATGTGTCATATGATTCTCGCTCGTACACGCATACGCGTATACTCGCATATCATAAAGAAATCGCGAGCCGAAAAGATTTTCGGTGCCAGTATACAGAGATGCACTTGCAGCATATAACAGGTTGCGCACATTAGGCATTTGGACAGCATTTTAGGGCTCCCTGCGATTGTCTGTATGTAAGTGTAAGAGAAAAGGAGAAGCTGTGTAAGGCACGTGCCGGCTGGGTGTAAAAAGGGGCTGTACACTTTTTTCTCTTTTCGCTCTTTCTCTCCTATCCTCTTTATTTTATCTCTCCGCCTTCTCTCGCCTTCTCTCGCCTCCTCTTGTTGTACTTTTTATTAACTCCTGCGGGTGTTCGCGCGCGCCTCTGCCTTTCTTTCAATTTTATTTTTTCTATTTTTTTTTTTGCTTGTACAAGAAACTTAGTCATTCTCGCGTTTAATCCTTCTACGTTTGTTTGTTTCTCGCGTATATGCGCCTAATTTGAACTAGTGTTTTTTTCAATCTTGGTTGTAAATTTATCGGCTAAAGATTTAATTATTTTATTATCCTTATTTTAAAACGACATTCGCTTCTAAAGTAGTTTGGATTTTACATTCATTAGGATTTTACGATCTCTTTTCTTCCTACAGGAAAGTTAATAAAATTTTTTAAACACACGATATTTGCATATTCATTTGGTGATTTAAATTATTTATTTGAGGAAAATTTTATGTAAGAAAATGATGTATTCCATTTATTACCATATATAAAATTGTAAAAAAATATTTAGTAATTTATTATGCCTTCTTTTCTGGATTGAGTAACTTGATAAATTATAGTTTGATTATTCCATTTGGACAGTTAATAATATCGTTCGAGCATTACTTTGATAAATTAAAAGTTTTGCTTTGCCTTATAATTGGTTTCGTAAAGTTTCCGACAAAATCCCGAATTAACTAGTCAACTATGCCTCGCGCAAGAAGAACGAACGAATGAACAAACAACACATATAACAAGCAACAAAGAAACAATTCCCCGCGCCGGCTTATTCAAAGCATAAAGTCAAAGCTTCTCGGTATTGTTCCCCACTCCCATCCGCCTCCACCTCCTTTGGCTCGCGTATCTCCCATTCGATCTGCTATCGATAATTCTTTCCGCGATAATTCTTTGGCGCTCGGATTTGAGAAAAAAGTTAAACCTCTCTCTCTTTTTCTTTCCCTGGCTCGCGCACTCTCCCGCCTTCTTATCTCGCGCGATCTTTCCTTCGTCGGCTCGCAATTGGCCTCTAATTCCTCGCTTACTGCATCGCGCCAACTTCTCTCTCTCTCTCTCTCTCTCTCTTTCATTCTCGCGGTGTCCGCAGTGAGCACAAAGACGCGCTTGTGCATGTATGTATATATATATATATATATATATATACGTGATGCATGCAAGGCCACACGACTTGGCGCTGCGTCATGTACCTATGTGCGTGTGTGCTCTGTGCATACACACGCGCATACGTAGCCGCGAGAACAGCATGCGAGCCTCGACGGCAGCTAAATCAGCGGAGAGTCGACGTGTAAGACGAAGCTGGCGAAAACGGATTTTGTACAGAGTGAATGATAGAGAGAAATAAACGAGATCGATGGTTTTTTTTTAATCGTGCAAAAATAGATTTAAAATGTATAAACGAAGACAGTGAAAAATATCTGTTGTAGCGATTTATTTGTAGCGTATTTTTCAATAAGATATAAATTTTGCTCGTAAATTTTTAAATATAAAATATTTCTATCATTTATCGTATCGAGAATGTTATAAGTTTATCATTAAACTTGATTTATATATAACGACTGATAAATTTTTTTATCAACGTCAATTTAATTCATGTTATTGCCTGCAAAATACCCAAAAAACGTATGTAGCCATAAAAGACTTTGTGCGTATAGTTGCTTCAATGGATCGAAACAAAACGATAGCGCTCATGCACAAAGGAGCTCGAGAGCCACGATGAACAGCCTCGGCGACGGCACATCGTGCGAAAATAACTCGGCCCAAAAAAGCGCGCCCGGCAGCGCTTAAGCAGAAATCCAAAGTGTCGAAGGTCGCACGCAGCTTGCGAGAGCCGCTAATGCTGACGTTGTAGGCCACGTCGCCGTCGCCACCTGTTGCGGCGACGCTCGCGCCGCAGCGGTACATGTGTGTGTGTATAAACTACCGCGAGGCGAAAGTCCCGCACTTGCTTCTTTCAAGAAAGTGACGAAAACACGACGTAATCTGCGCGAGTTGGCTTTCTTCTTTGCGCAAGACTTTACGGATATCCTGTGCAAATGTAACTCTTTACGTGTGGATGATTTTCAAAATTTGAGAATTGAAATTTCAAAATTACCTCTTTTAACATGGAGATAGTTTTTAGATGTATTATAACTGATGTCATGGATATAATTTTGCGTACCACAATATCTATCTCAATATAAAATATTCACTTGCAAAAATTTACATCGATTTTAAGTCAAAATATACACATGATTTACTTGAGCCATCGATCTAAATTTACCTCTGTATTATCATATATATATATATATATATATATATATATATATATATATATATATATATATATATATTTTTTTTAATATTTCTACTTGAGAAAAAGTTTATAATGTATTAAAACAATAAAGCTTCGTCGCGCCACTAAAATTAGCTGGAAGCGCCCTCGAGAAATATTTCATTCTTTTTATCTTTCGGTGCAATTATGGTTCTAATATATCATTATATCGTTGTCGTTTTTTCTTTTAACGCGAGGATGATTAACCCAACCAAGGAAATGTCAGCGCGCCGCCGAAATGTATCGCTCGCATACGACACGAAAAATGAGGCTACCTATCTATATAATTTCGCTTCTTCGGCACTAAATTTCTGTGATACTCAAAGTGGCCAATTAAAATGTTATCAATCATTTCACCGAATGCGCCCGAATGCCAGAAAAAGATTAAATTAATCGACGGACTACTGCAAAAAATGTCACTTTGATGCGTTATGAATTCATAAAAGTATTCACTTTTTTGTGAATAAAATTTTATTATTGTAAAAGATCGAAATTTTATCTAAATATCCAATGTTGATTATATATTTAAAATAGATTACGAGTTTATATAGTTTAAGGTAATTATTGATTTAAAAATAAATTCGTTAAATGTTGTTGCATTTTTAGTGTCTAAAGTAATTTTAAATTCATATGCGGCAGTATGAAATTTTTAAAAAGTCCTTTAAAAAGTTCTCCTGTAAACAAGAGTCTTTTAACAAACAATATCCTATTTATTACTTTTAAAAGAAATCTTGAATGTAAAGGTTTTTCCTAATTTTTTTTTTTATTGTGTTCTCTCAAAAATACGTTCGTTTTAAAACGCCATTAGTCTCTGTGATACTAAAACTCTTCAGTGCTAAATAGTAAAATTTTTATTGGCAAAATACCACAGTCATTACGACGTTCTAAATAATTTTGGGAAGGAATTTCAAGAAGACGAATTATTATGATCTCAATCATAAAGTCGTATAATTTCTAAAACCTTGTACGTCCTTTAAAGTGACAAACAAACACGGGACAATTAACGCCGCCGTTAATAATCTTCAATCTATACAGGCTTACTTAATTAGGGTCTACCGTCCTAAATGTATTCAATCTTTTCCTCGGCGTTTTGCCACCCACTTAGTTTTCATTTGAATTTATGTTGAAATATCATCGTTTCTATAACGCAACATCTCGATTGTTAATTTATTTCTTTTAAAAGAAATTTTGAAAAAAATTTGATTGATTATTTTATTAAGTTATTTACTAATGTTTTTGTTCTTAAGAAAAGTATTTTTAGAATTATATACGCGCACTGTGCAATATTAAGTTCTGGAAAAAATTTTACATCTAGCTATTCGTTAAAATTAAAACATTTAATTTTCCAATTACAATAATCAAAAAAATTAGTTATGCAAAGTATTATGCCGTGAGAAAGCTTTTAGTAATTATAAAAGTACAATATCGAAATAATAAAGTCGTACACGAAAACGTTCACAAAAATTTCAAAGCACACAGCACTAAATAAAACAAAAGGTTGTTTGAAAAAAAAGAAAAAAACAAAATTAATTACATTCCCACGACAGACGCATCCGCCTAGACGTTCATACCACACGATAGGAGCAACTGCAGCAGAAGCATTAACAGAGCTAGCGATAATTACACATAGACACATGTGGCAGAGAAAAGATACTGTACGAGAGGCATAAGCCGAGCGACAAGCAGCCGCAGTCCTCACACACTACTTCGTACTTGGCCATACATATTCATTCGGAGTTAAGGCGACGAAGTCACATACGAGCATGCGGTAGCGAACTGTCTTGTCGTCTCTCTTTGGCGGCCTTGATCAAAGATAAGCTTCTTTACGAGTTTCTAACGAGTTTTCGTTACCGTTGAATCGTTTTGCGCCAGAACGGCGTTGACTTTTCTTTTTTCGCAACGCACGTGAAAATTCAAATAGGTATATGAGAGCGGCAAAATGCTAATGTCGAACCCACCTAACAAATGTTGCACCAAGGTTCCAATGCTTTCTCTCAAAGGTTATCCCGAGCTTTTTCTTACCGCGTAGAAAAGGTGTTTTTCAGATGGTGCAAATACAATGGCAATGTTACTGCGAATTTGATTTCGTTGATTTGAAAAATGATGATGGTCCGTATATCTGAGCTGAAGTTCGAATCGTTTAAAAACAGCTAGTTAAATTTTAAAACTTATTATGGAAATCGCAAATAAAAATCTCTTATTTAAAACGTGCCAACTTTGCATTTATACTAATAATACCTAAAATTTAGCTTTTACGCTAAATAATAATAATTTAGCTTTTACGATAAATAAAGTAGATTTCATTACATTACTGTGCCTAATTACACAAATTATAATTTTAAGGGCTTTCATCTTCTCTAAGGAACAAAAATTTAATTTCTATCTTTTCAAAACTCTAAAACTATACATAAGAAGTGAAGAAAAATATATCGTTTTCCTAAACGAGTCAGAGAACTAATTCGATCATCGTAAGTCAACTGAAATGATTCGTCAAAAACATTTTAATCGTCTGGAAAACGATCTAAAAAGTGAACACAAGAACTCCATTCTTTTCCCTTATTGTTTTTCCTTCCTACGTGTGCACCTTACTATTTTTTTTCTCTTTTTTCTAAAATAAAACCGTGGTAACGCGCGCCAGGATCATCACCTTTATACATAGCAGCTGCCAGAAGGAAGAAGGAAGGAAAGAGAATACAAACGAGTGTGAAGGAAGAAGAAGACTACAACACGACGACGCGAAGAAGACGAAGTAGAAGAACAAGGAGAAGAAGGGAAACCAGATGGCTTGCCTCTCTTACACTCAGCTTAGCTGCTCGTCGTCATCGTTCCCCTCTCGTCTTCTTTACGACTCGCTCTCCTCCTCTTAACCGTCATCCGTGCACGCGCGGACCTTTTCGCGCGATGTTGCCAAGCCAAAATGACGTCAACTATCTTATGCGTGCATTGCGCGTTTGGTATGTAAAGAGATAGAAGTGAGAGAGAGAGAGAGAGAGAAAAAAAAAAAGAGCGCGAGCTTTCGGAGGGTACAAAGTGGGCCGTTCTCCAAATAGCTCCACCTGCCCCTCTTTGCCCGGCACGAGCGAACGAGCTAGTGAGAATTTTAGCGCTCATGAGCTCTCGAGTATTGCCCGGCGTCGTAATTATTTTTTTCTCTGTTCTAAACGCCGACATTTTGCATTCTCTTCGAGGGAAATGCTCCATGAATATACGCACGCCGGTGTACATACTTTGACGTGCCGTCACTCTGAATAAAATATTGCGTCGTTATGTCTCTCTCGTCAATTCTTCTCGAGATGTATTGACAAAATAGTGATTTAGGTGTTATCGTAAAAAGTCTTATTATTGTTTATTTTTTATCGATTTATTATCGATAGTTTTTTAGAATACCCTATAAAATTTTAATTACTGTAGTTAAAAACTGCCAGTACTTAATGAATCGTTTAAGGATTACGGTATCGTAAAACTCGTAGACTCAAAAAGTAAATAAATACGGCTCATAAATAAACAGAAAAACGTTCATTCGCTAATGTTTCATCGGTGAAAAATATGAAGAAAAACTCAATCATAAAGGAAATCTTAAGCTACAAAAAATAAGGGGGAAACCGACATCTCCCGCAAGTCCAAAAAACGCCGTAAAAGCTGAAAGAACGTGCGGCACAAACTAAACCAAGCGGGAAAAGCTTTCGAGTTTTAGTTTCGGCTTTTTACTCTACTTTTTGCACGTAGCCAAGCTCGCGAGAACCCGAGAACCGAGAAGCACTTAACGTCCTTCCCCTCTTTCTCATTTTCTCTCTCTCTCTCTCTCTCTCTCTTTCTCTTTCGTCCAGTATGACTTTATTCTTGCCTTCGCTTGGAAGATTGCACCGCCGCGTTAACGCGGTAAGAGTACGTAGCAGCACGATATAGATATGTATATATATAAACAAGGGCTCTTGTGAGATTACTCGATTATGGTGCTGCTAGAACAGAATCTCTTCGTGGTTCGTTTTTTTAAAGCTTGACTCTCTTTTTTTCTTCCTCTTTCGTTATTTTTTTTTTTTTTTTTTTTCTACCTCAAATTGGGCTGGGGCAATCATTCACGAGAATAGCTTCGCGACTCGGCTAAATTAATCTCCACAATGACTTTGCGAGCTTTTGCCACAAATGGGACACGGTGGACGTTGTCATTCCGTTTAAGCTGTTTGTTTAAGTGTTGCGAGTTTTACTGCATAAGGTTTTATTGCTACCTCCTGCGCAAAACGTATTAGAATATGTGAAAAGCACATTATGTACTTTTTTACAACTTTGGCGCAATCTGTGAAAAAGCGTTTTATTCATTCGTTGTAAGAATTATTTCATAAATGTACATACATAAATCTAAATACTAATATTTTTATAAATATATCAACTCGAATCAAAGAACTCGTATCCCATATTATTTTCATCTCGTTGATTCTAAAATTTAAATATTTGTTCAATCCGCTTTACATCGTAAAAATAGTTGCACACGCAACTTTTACGAGTTAACGCAGTAAGCTTTTCTCTTCACCTATCTCGAACAATAAAAACGTACAAAAAAGTGCGTTCACTCAATTTACGCACGCGGGTGGTTCACGCACGTATATACGCATACACGTACGCACGATCTTTCTCTCTCTTTCTCCTTCTTTTCTCCCCCTGACCAATCACCTCGATCCAATTGTCCGTCGCGCCGCGGTGCGTTGACTTACCTTTTGTCCGATTAATTGCCTTTGTTGCGCCATTAAAAAGTCAATCGCTAGCTCTCTTTCTCTCTCTTTTCCCCTTCTGCCCTCCCCAACCTCCCCTGCCGTCAATCCAATGCGTGCCTGCCTTTTTTTACCGTACCGCTCTCCCGTTCGTTCTTCACCGTAACCCTCGCCGTCTCTTTCACACCCTCGATTATATCCTCCCTTGTTCTCTCTTCTATTTTCAGATGCGAGAGACGTGCATGCTTTAGCTCCGTTTTCCTCGTTTATAATCCTATGTGTTTTCTCTCTTTCTCTCTTTCATTATTTCTTAAAGCTTCAAACTGTGTTAGCCCGTATAGTGCGGGTCTGTGTATTGGCATTTTGAAACGGGACGTTTTCGAGTTACAGCAACAGCAGCGGTGGCAGCGGCAGTAGCGGCAGCAGCAGTCGACGGGGTATTGATTTACAATGCTACACTCTATTCTATAGGCGCTTCCATACCACCAATCCCTTCTCCTCGTTCTTTCGTTCTTTTCTCTGCCTTTCTCTTCTTTTTCTGCTACTTCTTTTCTTTGTCTTCGTCGTAACCAAATATTCTTTTTCTTTCTCGTTTTTGTAGTGCACGCGCTTCATTCTTCTGTATTTGCAAAATTCTCGATTACGTCTCTCCCTCGAGCCGTGTCATATATACCGCCGATATAATCACGTTGTCATCGTCGACTTCGTCTCCTTCTTCGCTGCACCGTTTCGGTAAGGGCGTGCGATGAGATACGCGTGTTTTCGAACTTTTCTCCGTTACCTTTCTTCTTTCCCATAAACAAGAGATAAAGAGAGAGAGAGAGAGAAATAAGTGGACGCATGTGAACGAGAGAGGACTGACTCTCTCCCACTCTCTCTCTGTCTCTCTCTGTTTCTTTCTTTCTCTCTCTCTGTCTGTCTCTCTCTCTCTCTCTCTCTCTTTTTCTTTTGCTCGCTGCGATCGATAAAAGGGTAAAGAGAATGTCCCACCTACGGGATTGTCCCCCTTTTACGCTTCAAACCCTTTCATTTTGACATTTTTTGCAAAATTAGAATTTATTTCGCTATGTATAGTATATTTGAGGGCGAGCACGATGAGAGTGAATGGGTAGCGGCTACGAGTTTGGAATTTAAGGAATGGGATTTTGTGAATTATTAATCATTCTTCTTTTTTGAATGCGTATGAGTATATTCTTCATCTTTGCTAATAATAAATATAAAAACGGTATATAAAAAAATAAGAAAGGTCACTTATATATTTTTCGACTGCATCTTCAAAACGGCTGAAATTTAATTTTATTGGCTTGATGAAAATTTTTACTTTCTTTAATTTTTATATTTATTAATAAATATAATTTTACAACTCATTTTGTTAGATATTTTTTAAAGACTTATTTTCAAAATTTAAAAAAAGTATAAAGTATTGTCACATTTTGTTCTGTCTATAAATAGAAATTAAAAAATCTGTGTGTGTTTACCAAGTAGCCCCAGACTTCGATACATTAAGCTTTTAAAGCTGTTTGATTATCCTGTAATAGTGTTAAGTAATAAGTTTATTTTTACATATTATTTTGCAATTATAAGAAAAAAAGTAGCTTCAAAATATCGTTGATTGTTTTATTGTAAATGAGGTAGTCGTTAATCTTTCATAGGTTCTGCATTTCTACTCTTTTATTATTATATGCTGCGAAATAAAAATTTGACGTAATTTTTATAAAACTTCATTTCAATAAATACCAGCTTATATTCTGAAATTGTAATATGAGTTACTGAGTAATCTTCAAAAATCAGAATGTGAATTTCTCAAGTATGCTTTTGTTTATTGCTGAACTAACCTAAATATGAATGTTTGTTTTTTTTCTTCAACTGTGAAAAATAATTTTTCCTTTCAAATAATAAATAAAGTCTAAAGTCGACTTAGTTTTCAAAACAGATTAATTAATTTCTTCATTAAATGCAAAAAATTATTTAATATTTAACCAAGAAAACAGCATCATATATTAATGTCGATTTTTTGCATTCATACAATGAATTGACAACGTTAAATCGTTCAATTTTAATATAATAAATATGATATTAATCGATACTCTTTTATTTGATATAATTACTAAATTTAGTCCATAAATTAAAAATAATAACGTTTCTCGAAATATCATTAATAATCAACAATCATTCGAGCGAGAGAAGAAGTCTCGTCAAAACGGTTTCTAAAAAAAGTAAAAATTATCCAATCATAAGTCTAATCCTTTTATAGAAAGAAAAAAAAATATTTCCGAAAAAGGTCATTTCTAAACATCGTGCTCTTGCGATCGTTTTATTACCTCATTATACTTTTAGTTCTCTCCTATTGACTTATTAATAAACCGAATTGTAAAACTTCAATAGAGGTTGTTGAAAACGCGATTACATCTACCAGAAAAAATTTGAAAAAAAGAAAGAAAAGAAAAAAAAAACTTTTACAGACGGTAACCGCAGCGTAAAGCGCGAAAAGTCCCGCAGTTGCTTTCTTTTCCAGGTATAAATATGCGGCGCAATGGTTTGCGCGCTCGAGAAATTTTACAGGCACTTGTGCATAAATACGTACGAACGGACGCGCGGGTGCGTAAATAATATTTAAATCCCTGCTCTTCTCACTTTTTCCTTTTTCGAAGCTGTATTTATATATATAGCTGTAGATGAACTCGACCACAACGAAATACACAGAAGCAACGGCAGCGTATACATACTGCCTCCGCAGTTACCAGTATGCGGGGGGGGGGGTCCGGACCCGATGCTTTATTGCCCGATTAGTCGGGGCACCGGTAAGTTAACTTTACTGCGCCGCGCCGTTAAAGTCCTGGGGCTTTCAGAACTTTGAATCACGATCGCCGCGCTACACCGAGATGTCTGCCGTTGGTATAATATAGCGTTGCGGTTTGGCGCGTATAGATTGTGCGGATGATTCGGACACCCGTTCGGTCCGTCTTTCTTTTCAATTCGTAAAAAGACGAAGCCCCGATTATGCAATATCGCTGGGAATTACATAGCATAGAATTAAGATGCATATGTCGATTAATTGCGACAATAAACTGGAGGGAATTTGTAAATTTGATGGTTGCATTACTACGGTATTACCAGAACCAAAATAGCTTATAGTAGACGGTACGTTAATTGTTTTTTTTTTTTTTTTTTTATTAATTTTGAAATTTGACCAAAATTTTCTTGGGTTAATCTTTTGGATGCATGCTAGAATATCCAAAGTATTATTAACTTCACATAATTAGTCTCTCGTAGACTTTATACTTGTTTGTTACCAGTGCTTTCATAATGTTCAAAAATTATAGAAATCGTGTATTCCCAGAATTGACTTTGTCTATATAAACGACGAAGGGAAAAATGCGTGAACTGAAATTTGATAAGTAAAATAATAAATATAATTTACGATACGTAAATAAGTAGTGACTAAGTACTATTATGTAAACTGCTTTTAATCTACTTTTTTTTATAATTTTTTTATATCCGTCCCAAATGGCAAGCATTTGAGATAGCGTAAAGTGTATGTTAACGTAATATTTATAAAAAAAAGAAATCGATTGTTGGTTTAAGATTCTGTTTGGCAATTAACAATACAATATTTAAAGGGTCTATTATTTATTTTGCAAATAAGTAGAAAATTACAATATTATGCAAGTCATTCGTAAAAAAATATCTCCTTGATAAATTTCTTAAAACAAGTTCATGGAAACTTGACAACATTCTAATATTTCAAAATTATACTTACATGTTCAACTAATTTCAATAATACACTAGAAATCATTAATACGATTGATTAAATACACTTGTTTCCTTCAACGTGCAACAAGCGTACAATTACAAAGTATTCATACCGCCGTCCCAGAAATACTATACATCCACTCACCCTGCAGCCCATAAATCGCGACTATCATCGGAAACGTACTCTTCTTAATTATAGCTATTAAAGAAGCTTGAATATTTAAATCGAATGCAACAACATCCGAAAGCCATATTCATTAGGTAATCGCACTTGATCTTCTTAATTGAATTGCTATCAAAGAGACTAAGGAAAAGAGACATGGGAAAAGTGAGAAAGAAGAGAGAAAGATTCCATCGATGCAGTCGTTTCGACTCTCGGTGATTAATTTCGCTATCCAAATTAGAGCGGAGGCGAATACACTTTGGGTGAGAAGAAGCTCGCGACTCTGTATATAACCGACTATGGAAAACGAGCGGTACTCGCAGGAAGTGATGTCGTTACGTGGGCGTTAAGCGGAATCGATTATTCTAACGATGGGGTATATAGATCTCTATATTTATCTAGTATTCGCTCGATTCGCTTGATATTGAACAGGAAATGAAAATTTATAGGATGTATTGCTGTTCGCTCGTCTTATACTCTAATCTATCTGAATTTCGGAAAGACTTTGCAAAGCTTTTGCAAATAGAAAACACGACTAGAATAATAATTAAATATATATTTTCTAACAAAATGTTTAACTGACAAATATTATCATTTGCTAGTAGTATTATTTTTTGTTCTGTATCTCCAATATTTTACAATAAAATATGCAAAGGAATGGAACTAAATAATAAATACTGTACGAAAGATTGAAAGTATTAATAAAACTAGCTTGATAAACTAAATGTTATTTTAAAAGAAGGCCAACGGCCACGAAATTTATAACGGTAATTAATAGAGTAAAGTAAATTTTTAGATTTCTTAGACCTCTTTACTACTTTCCGTGCTCTACTATATAATCAGTATACGTAACGGTCACGCATTAAGTAGCGTTGCTGTTTACGTCCAAGCACGACTAGGCGGTATGCTAACATAAAATGCTTTTGAATACGTGATAAATGCACGATATATTTTGAAACTGGAAGTTAGCAAAAGACCATAAATTTATCAGTTTAATTGCAACCTTATTTGTAACGCTATGCTCATACTTTAATTATAAATATTTATTTAGGATAATAATGTAGCTTGTATAGTTTCAATAAAAAGCTGCGATTTAAATTTTGCTTAAAAAATAAAATATTTTATAAAAAATTGCAAAGAGCTAAGTTCACTCTCTAGTTTGGAATAAAAAATCTAACCAACCGACACTTTATCCATTTTTACGCTCCATCGCAGTTCTATAACACAGAAAGGCTAAATCAACTGGCCCTTAACCTTTAGCGAGCGTTAGTTGATGCAATCGATAAATTCAATACGACAGACATAAATCGAAAAAAATATGGAACCTCGGGAACAAAACGAGTGCACTCGGGAATGCGACACACTCGGGCGAAACTATTTATTCCATTGCACGCGCCATCGGTCATCCAGTATGAAGAAAACGTCCTATATCGAATGACGTTTGAGCATGAGAGGGTAGAGCAACATACAGAGCCGTCTACGTCGTCGCCGACGTCGTCGTCTAGTCCATCAACGTTATGCAGCTCGCATACACGGGGAGAAGCGAACAAGTAGCGCAAGAGGAGCTCGACACACAAAGCAAACTCACCTGTTGAGCGCGCGTGTACGCGGTATGGGCTTGTATCGCGCATTTTCGCGAGTTGCGCGCGCGTACATCATATTTCTCCGTGCTTTGGTGTGTAGCTTCCGGGAATTGGACGTCACGCGGTGGACATGCGTTTCCGAGTCTCTCTCTCTCCCTCGTCCTCCCTCATGCTTCCTAACTCATATACCTCGTCGACATCGTCGTCAATTTATGACCAATTACACCATGATTACGCCCGATGGCTTTTGCCCATTCACTTGGCTCTCTCTCTCTCTCTCTCTCTCCCGCTGCACGTCCGAGCGTCTGCGTTTTGTCCTCGTTTCTCGTCATTCTGTACAGAGAAAGAGAGGGCGTGAGCGAGAAAGAGAGAGAGAGAGAATGAGAGAACGAAGCGTACGTGCAATGGTAACAACGTTTTTGAGAGCATCGAGTGGAAACTTGAGTTACCATTAGCGTATTAGGTGAAGAGAAAAATCGATGGGTATACGTGAGAGAGCCGTTGGACGGCGACGTAGAGGATCGAGAAGATAAAGTAGTGAAATTTTAATTTGTAAAGCGAGAAATACGTGACCGCTATTGGGGGGTCTGAACGATCGAAAGATTGTGCGTAACAAAAGATAATTTATTTGTCATTACTTTTGAAATTATAAAAAACCAAATCAAATTTAACTTTTTTTAAGTAATACGCTTTACATTCGATTCCACAAGTATCACAAATATTTAAGAAATTTGCTATTTTTTTAAATAATGTTCATTTTGTTCAAATTCTAACTTTTTATTAAATATTTTTACGATCCGTACTTTTAAAACTTTTTTTTATAATTGAAGCAAACATAATAACCTTTTTGATATAAGAAATATTTTAAATCATTTTACGTCAAGTTGAATGAGTTGTAACGATTATTTGTATTATACGCATTATTAATCAATACAATTTTATGGTGCAATATGTTACATCTGAAACAATTGATGTAATTGAAATTTTGCTGTACTTGTTAAGTGAAATATAAATAAGTAGCCTTCGTTAGAAAGGAAGTTGAGACATTTATTAAGAAAGTTGTTACAGTTACATCAGCATTTTGCCATTTCAAATCGATAACAAATGCTTTTTACAAACTGCAACTAAAAAATTAAAAAAAAAAAAAAAAAAATCGAGCAAAATACACAAAAAAGAAAAATAGAAAACAGATCGAGCGCATAAAATACACATCAACACAGTAACACATACTTTACCAGCCAATCATCTTCCTCCCCTTGTAAACACACTTACGCATACACGAAAGCTCTCACTCATGCGGGAATCCAATAATCTAGTAACTCAAGTTATAAAGAGAGAAAGAAAGATTATACGTCGCATGTGTATATATACATCGTCACTCGATGCGGCAGCTCACACACACAAACTTTCGTGCTCTTCGGAAATACATTTTTCGCCTAGTCATCGCGTTCAAAGATTGCCACCGAAGCCGCACTTATCCGGAACGCTCTTCTCCGGCTTACACCCTGCATCCATCTACCCATTTTTCTATTCATCTCTCTATCCCTCTTTTTCTCGTTGCTTTTCACATCAGCTTCGCCGTGGCTGTAATACACGTGCAGACGCAGATGCGTGAACCGTAAATATCCGCAGGTGTCGAGACGCGACGCTGGCTTTTCTATTTTCGGACTCTCGTCGACTCTCTTTCTCTTACTCTCTATCTCTTGCGCGTGCGTTTGTGTACATGTCTGTATTTATGAGACCGGCTGCCGCGAAGAGCTGTTTGATATAACTGCAGCCTCGATAGCATGTGCGAGTTTTTGGGAAAAAGAGAAAACGGATTATTTACGGGGAAGGTATTTTATTATGCAAACCGGTGTGCCATTTCGCTTTAATTTATTCAGCTTGGGTTTTTCGCGTGCTTCCAAATGCAAATCTCAATCTTTTGAACTTACTTTTTTTTAGAGGATGGTTCGTTGCAAATTCGGGATTCTTTGTTTGATTTGATTTTGAAAAAGAAACATATTTTTTCCAATTATTGTTTGAAACTTTATTATACTCGTTTTATTTTTAGTTACCGCGTAATTTGATACTATCAACATTTTTTAATCATGCAAACAATTTTAATGACTCCAGTGGTATTTTTTGTTTCGTTCTTTGCACTTTACCAATGTCAACGGTTACGGTACTATATAAATGTATGGAGCTTTTTCAGAACTATGAGCACGGAACATTTGATTTTTGTTATTTTATCCAGCGGACATTATGTTTAAATAAATACCACTTTTATGCAATCGAATTGAGAATAATTTGAATTATCAATTATATTCTATCACAATTAAGGAGACATTGATTATATTCATACTTTAATATTCTTCAAGTTTTGTCAACGCTTTAGCAATAAGAAACACTGATAGTATTTCAATATATTGATACTAAAAAAGCCTACTTTTATGAAGAGATATATTAATATTATCTTAAATTATTACGAGAACGCTATCATAAACATTTTAAAAGATAAGAGTACATAACAAATGACAGCACAAAATACTCCAGAAATAGAAAGATAATTTATATAAAAAAATTTATCTTATAATCAAATACCAAATAAATCGATCATTGTCATAGAGACTTTTATTCAATGAAAATTGTCCAGTAATAAAATATTAATTACTTTTAACAAATTTGATAAAAGTCCAAACATTCATTCAAAATAATTTTCTATCGATCTTTCATCTTAATAATTAAAAATCGAAAATTAGCATAACAATTATTTTATAATGGTAGCATGCTTTAATAAACAGTATAACGTATTAGTGATGTAAAATATGTTATGTAATTTCTTTAAATAACTCATCAAGTAAATAGTTGAGTTATTAATAAAAGTGGTTAATTAACTAAATATCAGTATAAATAATAATGATGAAAGTGATGAAAAACGAAAGAGAAGAAAATGCTGATAAAGAATAGTGATGTAAGACTATACGAATGACACAAATAATCAAAAATAAATAATATTATAAACTTTTCTGATCAGAATTTTAGATGAATAGTTTCTTAATAAATAGGCTTTAATTCATTTCACCATCGAACTATAAAAATTTATGAACACTTATATCGTCTCGATGTCGGAAAGGAATTTTATAAAATTTACCTTAAATCTTTGAAAACATGCCCAAAATAATGAACGCGCGTTTAAATCGATAAGCAAGAAAAGTTTGTATCGTAACGCAAAATTTAAAGCAAAAGTCTTAAATCGGCATAACGGCAATTGGCAGAACGCAAGAGCAACTTCACCTCGAGAGATTGGCAATCGAGCACGTCGTTTAAAACCGAAACGAAAGGGGTATCCGAACGCGAGTAAAAGACTAAAGGGTCGAGACCACGCCTCGCGCTCTCCCTCTTTCTCTCTCTCTCTCTCTCTCTCGTTCTCTATCTCTATCCTTTCTTATGCGTCCCTTCCTCGTCTCTCTCTCTCTCTCTCTCTTTCTTTTCCTCGCTCTGCATTTTTTTCGTCCCCTTCCGCACCCGCGCGCAAAGAAAGAAAAAGAACGACGAAGAGGCATCCAGCAACAAAGAAACGCGTGCAGCCCTCGATGCCTTCGAGGCTCCTTTAGTTTCTCCTTCGCTCGCTCTCGGCCGTAGCGCGACGCCGCGGGCCTGCGGAGGTTCTTTCTCTTCTGGGGTCAGATCCGAAGGTTACACGCGAAGGCTTCTTCTTC